>WOXC01006738.1:10000-233602 GCA_011680675.1 Gymnobelideus leadbeateri
AAGATCAGTATAAGGTTCCTCTGCAAGAAGAGATATCCTAATTCACAACCCTCTGATTAATATAAAATGAGATGTAAAAGAGGGAACAGTTGTAATGTTTGTCATTTTCACAGGGATATCAATCAGAGATGACAATAAACATTTATTAAGCATCTACTAAATGCTAAGTACCACAGATACAAAGAAAAGCAAAAGACAGTCCCTGCCCTCCAGGAATTCACAGTCTAACCTGAGAGACAACATAGAAACAATTCTATAGAAACAAACTATATACAGGAGAAACTGGAGATATTCAACATAAGTGAGGCTACTCAACATAAGTAAGTATTAAGGAGGAATAGGAAAGGTTTCTTGTAGAAAATGGGATTTTAGCTAGGGCTTGAAGGAAGCCAGGAGATGAGGAGCTGTCTAGCCCAAAGTCCAACTTGAAAAGATATTTCCTATAAATTATAAGATCCACTAGATGATCTTGTCTGAAGAGGTCAATATATGCTAACTGTATCAAGGGCTGCAACACTGGGAAGCTTCCCAGATGAAATTCATAACTACTCAAAAGAATTCAACCTAGCAATGCATGCTGGAAAAACTTGATAAAGAATGCCTACCATGCATCGATGGCTGATGTGCCATGACTGTACAATACTAAGCAGTTGGATATGCACCCATAGAGCTCACCCATCAGTACAAATATCATGGACAGACACTGCAAATGGAAAATGAGCTGAGCCCAGAATTAAACCAGAAGAAAGTGGGCTAGGCTGTATTTGGGAAACAACCCAGCACTTTAAATTTCTAAATTAGGTAGACAAACAAAGCAGGTTTGTGATACTCAGTGTTTATCACACACATTCTGCTGTTACTGTGCTTGTAACATTCAAATATTCAATCTGGCCAATGGAGGAATCCCACTTAAGTATTTTCCCCTCGAGCACACATGCCACCCCCATACCCAGAGAAGACTGGGTGGTGTCTATCAATCAAATGACTTCATTGGCATTTTCCTAATAAGGATATTTCACAAACTTGACATGAACTGTGTCAATAACTCAGTAAAGCACAAAGTTCAAAATGACGAGTTGGGTTTTACCATGGCCTTCAAGAGGAATATAAGAGCTTAGTTTCACAAAGTAAAACCATTTAAACAGCAGTGATTAGCCTTTGTGGGGCTTGATTGTGAGAACCAACCCATTTGAAGATTCATCTGCTGTTCAGGAGTCCCAGCTGAGGTCCATCTCAGAGGCCATTAGCCCAGATACATAAGTTCCTATCTTAAAACTCTATGTGAGCTTTTCAGTGTCACATGAAAAGTTTATGATTTTTCAATGAAATATGCTTGGTGTTGTTGTTTTATTAATACCTTTCCAACACTATATGAATAATATAAATATGTAACCACTGTGTGTGTGCCTGTGTATATATTTTCAAGTCCCTAATAAATACTTCAAGGATTCAAAAGGGAGTCTGCTTATTTTTTTTCTATTGGAAACCTAAATAAGAGTTAATGAGCCAAGACAATGACCCCATGCTTCTCCCTGAAGCAAAAGCCCATATTTTAACTCTGATATTCTTTTTAATTAAGAAAAATCTATTTTCAATCCCTCCTGTCTCCCCCTCCCCACAAGAGAGGGAAAAGAAAAAGGAAAAAAAACCCTGTGTAACAGATTTGCATAATAAAGCAAAATAAATCCCCTCCATTGGCTAAGTCCAAAACTGTTTGTCTCATTCTGCATATTTAATCCATCACCTTTGACAGGGGAAGGAGAGGATGCTTCATAATTAGTTCCCTGGAATTATGGTTGCTTGTTGCATTGATTTGAATTTTCGAGTCATTCAAAGTCGTTTGTCTTTAAAATGTTGCTATTATAATAAAAACTACTATCCTGCTCACTTCACCCTGCATCAGTTCCTATAAGTCTTCCCAAGTTTCTCCAAAACCATCCCTTTCATCATTTCTTTCTTTTTCTTTTTTTTCAAATGCTTTATTAACTTCTGGTTTACATCATTCATTCATGCCAGATTTTGATTTACAAATTTTCTCCCCATTTTTCCCCTACCCACCACCCCAAAATAGCAGTCCCACAGGATATCCCTTCCTCTGATCTGCTCTCTCCCATACCTCCTTTCGACTTTTCCAGTAGGGCATGGTGGATTTCTATGCCCCAGTGACCAATTACATGTAAAATAATATTGATAATAGTATATATACATTTTTAAACATTTGATTTTAAAACTTTGAATTCCAGATTCATTCCCTTCCTCCCTTGTCACCCACCCTTACTGGGAAGATAAGCAATTCAATATAGGTTTTACATGTGTAGCTAATGCAAAACATTACCATAGTAGATATATTGTAAAAGACTGATTGTATTTCTTCACTCCTATCCCACCTCCCACTTGTTCTATTCTCTACTTTGGTCCTGTCCCTTTTCAAAAGTGGGTGCTTCCAACTTCCCTCCCCCCCCAGCCTGCCCTCCCTTCCATCATCCCCCCTCTCATCCCCTTCCCCCCTACTCTCCTATAGGGTGACATACCCTATTTATTATGTATGTCATTCCCTCCCTGAGCCAAATTCAATGAGAATAAGGTTGACCCATTCCCTTTTGCCTTCCTTCCCTCCCTTGTAACCATTTTCCCTTGCCTCTTCTATATGAGATAGTTTACCCCATTCTGTCTCTCCCCATCTCCTCTCATTATATTCTTCTCTCACCTCTTAATTTCACCTATTAAGTATCATCTCTTCCCATTAAACTGGTCCTGTGCCCTCTATTTATGTATACCTGTACACATATACACACTCACATATGTATTCATATACCCATATACCCTCCTATATAGATATATATATATGTATGTGTGTATATACATGTACATTTCTGTTCCCTTCAATTATTCTCATACTGAAAAAAGTTTCATAAGTTACAATTATTGTTTTTCCATATAGGAATGTAAATAGTTCAGCTTCCCAAGTTTCTCCAAAACCATCCCTTTCATCATTTCTTACAGCACAACAGTGTCTACATTCATACAACATTCGCTCAGCCATTCCCCAACTGATGAACACTCCCGTAATTTACAATTTTAACACCATTATTCTTCCAGTGGTGTTGTACAATTATCAATCATAGAACCTCTGAAGAATCTAAATCACAGGTCACCCAAAAAGCAATGAACAGACATGCAATGGTTACCAATAGGCTTCAACATATTACCAAGGAGTGGCATAAATAATATCATTGAAAACACATATGACAGAAAAAAAAACTGGCCATTTATAGAGCACAAAACATACAGTGCTGGTGCCTAATGAGGGGATGCAGACGGCCCCAACAGGAGGTCAATCTCCTGGGAAGGATTCGGGGGAGGAAGTGTAGGCAAGAACAGCGAGTGAGAAGGCAGAGTGAGGCTGTGGTCTGTAACCCTGTAGAGTACCTGCACTCAGGAGTTCAGAGCCACACTCCCTACCTGACCAGGCTGTTTGGAAGACCAATTAACATAACCTTGTCACTAGAAAGAACTACACTGATGCGAGTTGTTATTTGGTTACTTGCTAAGGCACATTCCCTTTTTTTGCTTTTGCTTTGCTGAAGTTTGGTTTACTTTGTCTTATCTAGGCTTACAGTATTGAGCACTTAGAATATAATAGGTTTGCATTCATATTTATGGAATCATGAGACACTGGGAAACTCTGACTCAAGATACTGTTAGGTTACACTCTTTTAACCAGAAATACAACATCCCATTAGAAACAGAGCACCAAGACAAGGAAGGAACTCAGAACTGCCTTCAAAATTTCACCAGTCTTCCGGAGACATGCTGACAGTGTAGAGATGACATTTTCTAGGGTGCTTTAAAAAAAAAGGAGTATGTTGGCAGCCAAGGTCACTGGATAGCAGGCATTCACCAGTGGTTCACACCCACGTGGGAGACCTGAGACACAGCATTTAATTTTTCACATAGATACAAACAGGCAAGACAATCTGGGTTCTGTAGTGAGGTGGGAAGAAATGACCTTTACAGGTGTGTGGGATTCCAGACCAAAGACAGTGCTTAGCTACAGCCCCTTTAACCATGGCTTGAAGATGAAACAGCTCATCTGTTTTGCCTGGGCGAGATAAACAAGTTCTAGCGAGACAAAGAAGATGGAAAATTGTGAAGGAGACCTTCAGCTGAGTATTTTTTGCCTCACTATCCATGTAAAGCTCTCTCTTTTTTTATTTTTTTCCTTACCGTTTGCTTGTCTGACTTTCCATGATACCTAATCCAGCCTAGGTCAGGGTTAGACAGCAGAAGGCAGCCCATGTTCAGCATGGTGAAAACCCCCTGTGGAATCCATGACATCACTGAAATCCAAGAGGAGGGCTATAAATAGGATGCTGCAGGCTTACCAGCCGATAGATTTTCCCACCCTTCCTTTCTCCTTTTCCCTATAGCCATCTCTCTCACTCTTCTTCATTCCCCCTCTTCACCTACCTTGTCACTTGCATGGTGAACTTCTGGGATTCCTAATCAAGGTTCTGAGGTTTGGCTAAAAAAAAAAACACACACAAAACAGATGTTCTGCTAATAACACTGAAAGCTCTTGATTCATGTGGCATCAGACCTTCCAATTCCCTCCTGGTGTGTAAGAATAAGTGACTAACAGGAAGCCTTTAGAATAAACACTGGAACAAAAATTTCTCCAAAGTTATTCTCTCTGCCCTCGAGAGTTTCTATTTCCCTCTCCTCCATCACCCCCCAAAACAACAACAAAAAAGCAATGGTACAGGAAAATGTTGACTGGGTCATGTTAACAGTGCATTGCTTAAAAGTCTGGCCAAGGTTTAGTATTGTTTGACACCTTTCACTGAATAGCTCAGAACTCACAAAGAAGACAGTGTGTTTGGGGAATCAGAAATCACAGGTCTCCTGTTCCTGTATGGCCCTGGAGAAGGTTTTTATTGGTAAAGAGAGAAATAACTAGGATGGGACCACCACGGCTTTGCTTTAAGATGGCAAATCTTAGAAGGTAATGATTTCACTTGCACTCCCATAGCAGCACAGAAACAACGGAGCTTAGTACAATATTCACAACAATAGTTACAATAGGAAGGTAACCAAGCATTCTTCCTCCCCTACAGATGTCACACCTCAAGTGAGGTCTTCCTGGGCCTGATCCCAACCTGCTATTCTACGTCCTATTACACAGGAAGTACTGAAAAGAAAGAGCAGCAAGTTTGTCCTGAGGTCTTGGTCCACAGGGGCCAGTGTCCTGGAACCACCCCTTATATCCCTCTTGATTGAATTCACCTTAAATTTTTTGAGGTACTACTTGACTAAGGAATATTTCATAAAGCTTGACCTGGGCACCCAAAGTGAAAGATATTACCATCGAGAATTATTCTGCATCTTAATTTCTCCATCTATAAGCTGAGGTAATGTTGCTTATTACTTCTTTGTGCGTTTGGGGCTATGATGAGAGGATGCCATTTAATAGACACATCCTAGTCATATTCTGAGCCTTCCTGGGGAGGAGAAAGAACAAAGCTGCAAAAAGGGCCTTACTAACAGCTACACAGGGAGTCAAAGGTGCCCTCACCATTAGATCATGTTTAATTCAACTCAACCACCATTTATTAAGCACATGCTGTGTACATAGTCTTGTTGGCCCTAGCAAAAATTCAAAGTTTAGATAAAACACGGGTCCTGCTCTCAGGAGCTTACAGCTCTGGGTGTGGGATCTGCTTCACTCACACAGACAAAGACTTCAAGTGACTGATGCTGGAAGCAGAGGTGAAATGGCTTGTCTGTGGTCATATGGCCATGTAGTGTCAAAAGCAGGATTTAAATGAAGGTCTTACTGATTCTGAGTACAAAAGCCTATCCACTGCACCAAGCTGCCACTTTCAGAAAAGAAAAAATATACATACATATATATATATATATATATATATATATATACACCTATATGTGAGTACATATACATAAAAGGACATACATACACATATGTATGTATGTGCATATATATACAAATATAGATACATGTGTGCATATGCGTATATACAAATGTGCATATATACATGTATATATGTATATGCATGTATATATACATAGATATACCTATTTGTGTCTAATGGTAGCCATCTCTAGGGCAGAGTGGGATGGGGAGAAAAAGTTTTTAAAAAAAGAAATTTACTCAATAACTTCATTATATATTTATGAGGAACAGCAAGCTGTACACAATAGATTTGCAGTTTCATGTGTAATCATATTCATGTATAATAATACTATGTTATAGAAATGCATAAATTTAAAATAAAATATTTTTTTAATTATTAAAGGTAATAAGGTAAGAAGAAAAAGGAAAGGTAAAAAGAAGAAAAAGAAAAAAATCCACATTTAGGATTGATCAACAGAGTTGCCTGATCAATGCAATGAGTTTATCAGTAGGTGAGCCTTTGTGGGAGCCTTTTGATTGTATTTGCTGATAAAGGGGATGGATATGTCCCACTCCATCCCCAGGATGGACTTCACTGATGGGGACTGCCTCCAAGATAAATTGGCTGGGTTGGATTCCTTTGTACTGGAGACAACCTGGCTGGCTCCCATTGTTGTGGAATACTGTTTGAAAGAGCCACCCTTTGTGGTGCATTACAAAAGGAAGTGATGCCATATGCCCCATATGCCATCTTTTCAGAGAACTCTTTGGAGTTCAATGGGTATCCTCCTCTACCAAGAACCATTAATGGCTACCTTTTGGCAGAGGCATACACATGCTTACCCACATGGACCAGGGAGGGAGCTCCTAGATAATGCAGTTCCTGAACACCAACTTCCTCCATGAAAGGGGGAGAGGGCAGGGTGGAAATGAAGATAGTATTGGATTTCCTGGGTGATATTAGTCTTTAAAGTTGTGTCACCAGTAACTCCAAGTTGAAGAGTTCAATAATTTGATCTTCCCTTAAAAGGAGAATTTCTTGACTAAATTAACCTACTAAAAGTCATGATAAGGAGCATCGAGGGACCTGGATACAGCATCACTAGTGGTATAAGCTATTTGGAGCACATGGGTCACTGGGGAGGAAGAGGAGCCCATCTGTATTACCTTTCCAATAAAGGGGTAATGGGGAGAACCTAGTTCCATAAGGCTGAATGGGGCTGTGTGAAATTAAAAACCAGCTCACCTGAGTATGTGAAGGTTGTCCATTTTGAAGCCTAGAATGCTTTCACTTTCTGACAATACAAACCAAGGGATAACACTATGTACAGAAGACCTTAGGACCATGGAGAGGGAAAGAATTGAATCAAATGTTTATGAACTATCAAGAGTGCTTTATGTTTTCTTTTGTTGGGGTTTTTTTTTTTTTTTTGGCAATGTCCTGTCCATCAGACTGTAAGCTCCTTGAGAGCTCAGAATGTTTTCCCCCCTTTCTTTATATCCCCAAAGCTTAGCATAGTACCTGGCACATAGTAGGGGCTTAATAAATGCCAAAAGACTGACTGAGTGCTTCTCAGAAGAGTCCTTTGTGTCTTTTTCATTGATTGTGCAAATAAGGACTATCATGTACTCAATATTAGCATTGTTGTCTAAAATGATCTTAAGAGATCCAAAAGGAACGACTTCTTTACCCACATCTTTACCCACACAGGAGCTCTCTTCAGGAATTTCCCAGAGTAAGCTCTGATAAGAACAATATGAGCCAAAGAGAATGATTTTTTTTTCTTAGCTGTTATGGAGCCAAAGCAGTCAGTGCTAGGCCATGAGTTACAGTAATGATAATTGCCAGTACCTAAAGACCAGAAAGCTAGGGGTGGCTTTGGGTTAGAGAGCCAGGTCTGGAGTCAGGAAGATTCTTCTTCCAGAACTGAAATCCAACCTCAGACACTAGCTGTGTAACCCTGGGCAAGTCACTTAACCCCGTTTGCCTCACTTTCCTCATCTGTAAAATGAGCTGGAGAAGGAAATGGCAAACATTCCAGTGTCTTTGCCAAGAAAACTGCAAACAGGGTCACAAAGAGTTGGAAGTGGCTGAAATGACTCAACAACAACAACCTAAAGACCACTGTTTGGTTGACAAAGTGCTATATATTCATTATCACGTTTGGTCCTCACCCTGTGAGACAGTCATGTAAGCAATATCCCTCTTTTATAGAAGAAAACAGAAATATGCTAACAGAATGGAACTGTAATAACATTTTATTTAACACTTTGAGATTTACAAAGTAATTAACTCACAACAGCTCTGATAGAGAGGTAACATAAGTATTGTAACCTTTATTTTATACATCAAGAAACTGAAGCTCTAAAGCCAAGTGACTTGGCTTTAGAAAGCCAATCAAAGAGAAGCTAAGTATTAGAGCTGGAACTATAGACTGCGTCCTTGAACTCTAAACCTAGTGTCCTTGCCACTGAACCAAGTGGGTGGGGAAGGGAAGGAAATAAGCATTCCTATAGTACCTACTATGTGTTTAGCACTTGTTTTAAAACAAATAGTATCTCATTTGATCATTTAACCCCTTCCAACAACAACAACAATAATAATAACAAAAATGTGTTGGGAAGTTCCAAGGTCATCTAATATAATACTCGTAATATTCCTTAAAATTATTTACTGCTTAAGTACCACTAAAAGTTTGGGGGTTTTTTGTGGGAACCCACAAGAGGTTAACAAAACACTAAACAGGAACCACTGAACTAGAGCAAAGTTTCTAACTTACTTCTCAGAGTGTGCTATCAGGGCCACTAATCCCATCCACCAAAGAGCCTAGGAACAATAGAGCAGAAGCTTCAAAGAGGTAAATTTATACTTGATGTCAGGAAAAACTTGCTAACAATTAAAGCAGTCCCTAAGAGGAACGGATGGGCCATCTCAGGAGATCCTGCTCCCTGGAAAATCTCCCTGGAGACCTTCAGATAGAACTTAGATGATGGCCAGTTAGGATCATAGTATTCTAAATCTAGACCTGAAAGGGACCTCTGAGGCTACCTTCGACAGCTTCATTTTACATTTGAGAACCTGAGGCCCATGGAAGTCAAGTTAAGTTGCCCATGTAAAAAAAAAAATGTTTACAGTAAGTTTCTCTGACAAAGGCCTCATTTCTCAAATATATAGGGAACTGAGCCAAATTTATAAAAAAAAAAAAGCCATTCCACAATTAATAAATAGTTAAAGGATATGAACAAGCAATTTTCAAAAGAAGAAATCAAAGCTATCAATAGACACACAAAAAATGCTCTAAATCACTACTGATTGGAGAAACGCAAATTAAAACAACTCTGAGGTACCACTTCACACCTACTAGATTGGCTAATATAAAGGAAAAGGAAAAATGCAGGGACAGTGTTGCATTATTGGTGGAGTTGTGAACTGGTCAAGCCATTCTAAGGAACAATTTGGAACTATGCCCAAAGGTTTATTACACTGTACATACATACCATTTGATCCAGGAATACCACTACTAAGTCTGTATCCCAAAGAGATCAAAGGAAAAGGAAAAGGACTTATATGTACAAAAATATTCTTAGCAGCTTTTTTGTGATGGCTAAGAACTGGAAATTAAGGGGATACCCATCAACTGTGGAATGACTAAACAAGTTGTGGTATATGACTGTGAAGGAATACAGTTGTGCTATAAGAAATGACAAGGAGAATGGTTTCAGAAAACTCTGGGAAGACTTATGTGAACTGATACAAAATGAAGTGAGCAAAACCAAGAGAACACTGTACACAGTAATAGCAATATTTTAACAATGATCAACTGTGAAAGACTTAGCTACTCTAATCAATACAATGACCCAAGACAATTCTAGCTGATTCATAATGAAAAATGCTATCCACCTCCAGGGAGAGAACAGATGAACTCTGATTGCCGACTGAAGCATATTGTTTTCCACTTTTTTTTTGCAACATATCTAATATAGAAATACGTTTTGCATGCCTTCATATGTATAATGGGCATTAAATTACTTGCCTTCTCAATAGGTGGGGAAAGAACTAGAGGAGGGAATTTAGAACCCAAAGTTTTTTTATGTTAAAAAAATTAAATTTTAATTTAAAAAAAATAACTTGCCCATGGTCACACAAGTAGTAGGCATTATCCAACCCATTCCTTCCTGGTATGAGCTGAATTGCATTGTTGCCTTAAGAGCTTGTATGAGATCTACAAGGAAAGACTTTTTATCCACATCTTTGAAGACTCAGACATGAACTCTATTCAGAAATTTCCAGAGTAAACCCTGAGAAGGAACAATATGAGCCAGAAAGAATGACTTTTTTAAAAGTAATTTTCAAGACTAAACCTGGTTGATATGATACCAAAACTAGGTAATGGGTTACAATAATAACAATAATTACTGTTCATAACAGTCAACATCTGAAGACCTACATGAGACTGACTGTACTGTGCTAACCAGCAAGAATACAAAAAGTGTTACAAGAAGCCAGGAAGAAACAATTTTAATATTGTGGAAACATAATCAGGATAGCACAGGATCTGGCAGCTTCTACACTGAGGGATCGAAGGGCTTGGAATATGATATTCTGGAGGGCAAAGGAGCTGGGATTAAAACCAAGAATCACCTACCCAGCAAAACTGAATATCATGTTTCAGGATATGGTTATTCAGTGGAATAGAGAACTTTCAAGCATTCTTGAAGAAAAAAACCAGAGTTGAATAGAAAATTTGACATTCAGATACAAGAAGCAAGAGATGCTTGTGAAGGTAAACAGGGAAAAGAAACCATAAGGAACTTATCAAAGTTGAACTATTTACATTCCTACATGTAACTGATGAAACTTTTCTCAGTATGAAAATAGTTGAAGGGCATATGGGCATATGAATACATATGTGAATGTGTGTGTATACGTTTACAAGTATACATAGATAGAGGGCACAGGTTGAATTCAATAGGAAGGGATGATACTTAAAAGGTGAAATTAAGAGGTGAGAGAGGAATATCATGAGAGGAGATGGGGAGAGACAGAATGAGGTAAACAATCCCACATAGAAGAGGCAAGGGAAAATGGTTACAAGGGAGGGGAAGAACAGGAAGGCAAAAAGGCAAAACCTTATTCTCATTGAATTTGACTCAGGGAGAGAATGACATACATACTAAATAGGATATCTCACCCTACAGGAGAGTAGGGGGGAAGGGGATGAGAAGGGGAATGATGGAAGGGAGGGTGGAAGGGAAGGGGGGGAGGGAAGTTGGAAGCACCCATTTTGAAAAAGGACAGAATCAAAGTAGGGAATAAACCAAGTGGGAGGTAGGATAGGAGGGAGGGAAATATAGTCAGTCTTTTATAACATATCTACTATGGTAATGTTTTGTATAGCTACACATGTACAACATATACTGAATTGCTTATCTTCCCAGTAAGGGTGGGTGACAAGGGAGAAAGGGAATGAATCTGGAATTCAAAGTTTTAAAATCAAATGTTCAAAAATATATAAATGCTATTATTAATACTATTTTACATATAATTGGGAAATAAGATATACAGGCATTGGGGCACAGAGATTCACCTTGCTGTACTGGAAAAGTTGAAGGGGGTAAGGGAGAAGATATGGGAGAGAGCAGATGGGATGAGGGGATATCCTGTGGAACTGCTATTCTGTGGTGGTGGGTAGGGGAAAAATGGGGGAAAAATTGTAACTCAAAATCTGGCAGAAATGAATGATGTAGACCAGAAGTTAATAAAGCATTTGGGAAAAAAAAAAAAGAATACAAAAAGTATTATCTATAGCTCCTTCCAGCAGCATACTGATAATCCTTAACAACTTGTTAGGGGTAGGAAGGTGATCAGGATATACTTTTAAGTTTAATATGCATTATTAACATTCTCTCTAATACTTTCTTAAGTCCAGTCAAACAATGAAACCATAAACCAAGTCCCAGTTGGCAGCACTGGCTGATTTTCAAGGAATAAACACTTACAATGAAAATTTAACAATCAGCTCTCCAGCTTCCAGCTGGCTTCAGCATACCCCTTATTCCTACCCGGAAGAAGCTTATGGTCTAATCAGTGCTGCTTAAACTGTGGGTCGCAACCCTATGTGGAGGTGAGAAAAAATTGGCAAAAATAAAAGGTTTCTGAACATATGATGACCAAAAATTAATCTGAGATCTTTCTGGTGGTGCTTGCCCATGCATCATGCAACTTTACTGCAACCTTGGTTCTGAACACAAAGCATGCACCCTTTGCATTGTGCAAAATGCAGACCACACAACACAAATGCTGCTCAAGCAAAAAAGGATCTAGAATAGAAAAAATTCAAGAAGCCCTCGTCTAATTGAGGCAAGAGACCATCAGAACAATGAGAGAACAAGTGGCATGGTGTTAACCATGGCTTCAAAAGGAATTGAGAGGAAAGAGAAATCTACATGGACTAGCATAGTCAGAAGAAACTTCTGAGAGGAGGAAGACCATGGAGGATGGATAGGATTTGGAGAAAAAGGGGGAAAACAACTGAAGAAAAGGTTCAGAGACAGGAATGCATATGGCAGATGTGCTGCATTGGAGGAGACCTGCCTCTGGAGCAAAGGACAAAAGAAGGCCTTAGAGGAGAAAAAAATGTGTTTTGGCTTTTGTTTGTTTATTTAGAGATTCACATCAACATTTAATATTTTAAAATTGAGAAGTTATCGTTTCTAAATGTATAGCCAGGACAGGGATTAGTTTCCTAAGCAGAAGCAGCTTCATGAAGTACCAGAAAGAGCACTGGCCCTGGAATCTGGAGATCTGGGTTCTAGTTCAGGTCTCCACACTTAGGATCATAAGATTAGAGACCTGGAAACCAAAAGGATCTTAGGGGTCTCTAGTCCAACCCCTTCATTTTACAGATGGGAATACCAAAACTGATCAAAATTTAGTGACTTGCCCAAAGTCACTCTCGTAGGAAAACAGCAAAGGTGGGATTTGAACTTGGGTCATGGGACTCTGAATTCAGTACCCTTTCCACCAAAATGTCTCTGTATGACCTTTTGCAAGTCATTTCATCTCTAAGCCTCATTTTCTTCATCCAGACGTAACATGTGGCCCAGCACCCCAAGCTCTGAACTTATCCAGGCTGGGTATGGGGCTTTGATCTTAAAGCAGGAGTTTGGAATGTCTCTCAAAAATATTTTGAGATTTTTTTTTCCTTTCACTCATTTTACCAATAGCCAGAAAAGGGTAAATCCCAGCATTTTCTCTGGGAATCTCAGAATGTGTGTGGGCTCTAGGTCTCTACTAATGTGAGTTAAAGGACCCTGGTTCCCATGGAAGTCCCACCTTCCACCCTAAGTGCTAATAGGAAAGAGTGCTGTAACCCCCAAAACACTAGGCAAACAGGTGTTATGCCTACAAATTAATCTACTGATAGAAAAGTCACTAATATATGACCCATGCCTCTTCTGCTTATTTGAGCACATTTTTCCCTTTGGAGGTAAAACAAACCCCCTTTCTATGTTTATGTTTTTTTCCTCCAAAATGTTTTTGGGTTCCAATTTCCAAACGCTTGGCTAAGTGACTTTATGTGGCATCTCATAGCATAGCCAAGCAATAACAAATGGCACCTTGTGGTTCACCTGCTGGTGGCTTTAAAAAAAAAGTGAAAATATAAAAAGATTACTTTTACAGGACAAATGACTGTGCAACTTGAATATGGCCCTAGACCTCCCATTCCTCTACAGGCAAAGAACAGCAACATGCCCTTCAGAAGCAGTGTGGAAAAAGCCTGTCCCCAGCTGCTTCTCCATCCTGAAGGCTGCCTCTCCCATACCAGAAAACTGCTCTGGACCATTCTGTGGAAGTGGGAGAAAGGCTGTCAACATGTACAAAATGAGGGAAATTAAATAAACTCAGATATTATGTAATGCCCCTTAACACAAACCATAATAATAAAGCGTTTTGCAAGCACTCACTTAAGGGTCAGTATTTTGTGTTGGGGGAAGGGGGAAAGTAAAGAGAAAATAATCTCTGATTAGAGCTGACACACTGAGCAAGACCTGTCCACCACCATATTAATACCCCATTATCTGCTTCACAGATCACAGGTCTGGAGCTCAAAGAGATTTCAGAAACCATCTGCTTCACCTTCCTCATTTTTCAGGTGAAGAAACTGAGGCCCAGGGAGGTTAAGTGATTTGCCCAAGGTCACAAAAGTAATAAACATAAAAGGAAGGATCTGAACCCAAGTCTTCTGACTGCAGAAACTAGGGTTATTTCCATCATACCTTCCCTCCTTCTCTAGAACTGAAATAAAATATCTTCTCTTAGTTACTTTTGCCTCCAAATTGTCCCTTTCCCTTATAATCTCATGGATTAACTCAGGAATAAATTCAGGGATAAAAGACAGCACAGAATGGTGGATAGAGGGCTAGCCTTGAAGACAACCTGGGTTCATTTCAGGATGCTTCTACTACATACCAGCTGTGGGAATGTGGGCAAATCACTTAACCACTCAAGGCTGCCCTCCCTACCCCCCCAGGCAACTCTCTCAGACTGAAAATTACATACTATCTCGTCTGTGCTGCAGGTGAGAAAAGATCGTTTCCCCCATCATAATCATAAGTCCCAAAAGAAGAAAAAAATTCAAAGATGTCATTAGTATGAAATGTGTTGTTTCAAGTAAGTTCAATAATAACAAGAAGTGTGTGTGTAGGTATGTATATTTTGTATATATGTATACGAAAATAACCCCCTGGCACCACTTGATACCTATCAATATAGCAAAGATGCTAAATGATAGGAAAACTCATCACTGTTCAGGAACTATGAGAAGACAGGCACACTAATTCACAGCAGGTGCTGCTTTGAATTGGTTTAACCATGCAGGAAAAAAAATTTGGAATTTGAAAGAAAAAATACATGATTCACACTTTGACCTCAGTACTACTGGGGCTATCTCCCAAACAGGTTATTAACAGAAAAGAAAGACTTGGATGTACAAATATGTCCACAGCAGCATTATTTGTAATAGCAAAAACCTGGGAACCAAATGTGTGCCCAACAATTAGGGAATGACTGGAAAAAAACAGTACATTAATATTATGGAAAATTACTGTAAGTAAAAGTAAATATGAAGGATTCAGACTCGTACAAAGAGATACTGAACGTGGAAATCAGAAGCCAAAAAGCATACTAAGACAGCAATGGAAAGTCAAGGTGGAAGTTGAATAAAACTCAAGTCAATTACAGCAGTCCCCACTAAAATTAAAGGACATTTCTCTCCTTTTTGTTAATAATCAAAAAGTTGCTTCTCAGGCCATTTTACTTTGGATTCTTTGGAAGTATCTGTGGTATTATAGGGGCAACAGACCATAGTGGACAAAGAGCTGGCCTGGGAGTCAGGAAGACTAGAGTTCAGATACCACTTCTGATAATTCCGGCTGTGTGATCCTGGATAAATCTCTTAATCTCTCGGCGCCCAAGGTAATTCTCTAAGACTAGAAAGCTGCACAGTAGGTGCTGGTCTGCATTGCTAAAGGAATTTTCCTCACAGGAGATCCCTGTCCAATAAAATCAAAGGTCTGGTAAGAAAAAGAAAAATCTGTTGTTTTAAAACAAAAACACACCAATAAATTTATTTTAATAATTAAAATAAAGTAGATGCAAATTCTGTCTCAATCTCTACCACATCCCAGATTTACACAATATCAATTTTTTAAATTTTATTTTATTTTTTTAGAGCTAGAATGATTTTTTGTCTTTATTAATGTTTGTTTACTTTTAGTTTACAAGATTCAATTCCACAATTCCTTGAGTTTCAAATTTTCTCTCCTTCACTCCCCTCCCCCCTCCATGACAGCATACAATCAAGTATAGGATCTACAAATACTTTCACATTAGATATTAGTCAGGTTATAAAGACAGACTGTATCAGAAGGAATGAAAAATGGTCAAGAGGAAATAAAACCAAACAAGAAAAAGAAAAAGAGCATGTAGTTTGCTTCAATCTGGATTCAAACTCAGTTCTTCACAATATCAATTTTTATCCACAGTGTCATTATAATTATCTTGTCCCCCATGATTCCCTGACTCTGGACCAGTCCCGAAGGTGAAAGTCAAGTTAATAAGCATCTCTATGAAGCACCTGTATGTCAGGCTCTGGGCTAGGAGCAAAGAGAAAAATTACATAGTCTCTGCCCTCAAGGAGTTTAAATACAACCAAGGCGGTGGGAGAAACCTGTATGTTTTGTGGTATGTATAAAAGTTGACATTCGGTAATTTGAAGGTAGAGGCACTAGCAATTGGGGGAAATCATGAAAGCCGTCATGCAGAAGGTAATGCTTAAGCTGACTCTTGAAGGAAACCATGAGAGTCGGAGGTGAAAAAGGAGAGGGTCCATACTCTGAGCTCCTTAGACTATAGCCCTAAATACCCTTGGGTGGACTCTAAGACAGACCCAATTTTCACTAAATTCTGATATTCTTTATAACAGTCCAAAAGAGTTCCTTGTGCCATTTCACACACTCCTCATTTTAACCATCTATGTGTAAAAAGTACATGAGCATTGGGTAGCTAAGTAGCACAATGGATAAAACACCAGCCCTAGAGTTAGGAAGACCTGAGTTCAAATTTGACCTTAAGAGATTTACTAACTATGTGACCCTGGAAAAGTCACTTAACCCCGATTGCCCCCCCAAATAAATTTTTGGAGGGGGGAAGGCAAGGTAATTGGGGTCAAATGACTTGCCCAAGTGTCTGAGGTTGGATTTGAACTCAGGTCCTCCTGACTCCAAGGCCAGTGCTCTATTCAGTGTGCCACCTAGCTGCCCCCCAAAAAAATTTTTTTTAATTCAAACAAAATGTATAGGCTCTAGAAGTCAATGTGTCTTTGTGTTCCCCAGGCAATCCTGGATAAAGAGCATTCTGTGTTTTCCACTGGCCCCCACAATTCTTATTTGGAAAGGTTTACCAGATTTTTCTAAATGCTGGCTCAATGCATAATCTCTTCCCTCAAGGTGTGATAGGAAAGAAACAAACAGAAAAAAAAATAAACAGGGAGAGTGTCTCAATTTCAAAACTGAGTGAAGTTGAAAGCAGAACATGAACAGAAATTACACATACCTAGAGTGCCCGTAAGGAAAGGAAGGAAAAGAGGAAGGAGATAACGTGTTTATATGATACCTACTATGTGCCAGGAACTATCAGCACTTTACAAATATTATTTCCTTTGAATCTCACAACAATCCTGCAAAGCATGGGCTCTTATTGTCCCCATTTTACAGTTGAGGAAACAGGCAAACAAAGGTTAAGTGACTTGTCCAGGGTCACATAGCCATTAAGTATCTGAGATTGGAATTGAATTCAACTCTTCCTGACTCCTGGGTCCTGCCCTCTACTCACTGTGCCATCAGTGACAGCTGCCTCCAGTGTCTACAAAATTCAAATTGATTGGGGGCCTTTTCTTGTCTTTCAGGTGTCCCCTAGAAATACGACCCTTTCCCTGCTGAGCAGCCTTCTGGCTTTATTACAATCTCATGGTCTTCACTGACCATGTACCTAAGACAGTAAAATCACATGCCATGCCAGGACACTGACAGGAGCCAGGAAAGGCGCTCCGGCTTCCAGGATTCCCTCTCTGTAAGCAACGCAGAAAACCTAAGTGGTTTGTGATGGAGACAGTCAGGCAGTGGAGCTTAGAGGGCTGTGGCCAACCTGGCAGCAGCTACTGGATGCCTGGGCCAGGGCCAGAAAAGCGTCCCTTGTTCCCTCTCTTTCACTTCAAGCTTGGGGCCTGCAAGCCCACTTTCTAGACGAGAGGGCCAAGTACATTTAAATGTCTCCTCGGTCAGGAACAGGAAAGCCAAGCATTATAGCAAATGGATCTACATAACCATTCTTCTGAGGGAAATTACTATTGATCCCACAGCTCTCCCTCCATGCTGTTTCACAGGGACAGCCAACTACCAATCTGTGTGCCAGCCAGGCTCGAACATAGCTCTGCTGTTTCTGAAACAGATGGCCAGATCAACACCCTCTGTCTGCCTCTCCCTCCCTAGGAAGCAAGGAGCTGAAACAGAAATGTGCGTCATGCCTGCTTCCTGTTCCTTGTGGGACTCAGGGTCAGGGATTATACAAACCACATACAATGAAAATTTCTGCAGAATGGCCAGATTTCGGAGTCCCAAATGATGGCCCATATAGTCTAAGGAGTCATCAGTAAATTAAATTTCCATATGATTAAAGCAAGGCAACCTGCACACTGAAGTTCCCCAAATCTGGATTTGTCCTTTATCTCCTGCTTCCTATGAAGGCAGCCAGGCAGAGAGTGCTGGGTCTAGAGTAAGGAAGACCTGGTTCAAATTTGGCCTCAGACAATTACTGGCTGTGTAAGTAATCCTGAATAAGTCACCTAATTTCTGTTTGTTTCTAAATAGCATCTACCTCCAGGGTTGTTATGAGGATAAAGGGAGATTATATTTATAAAGCACTTAGCACAGAGCCTGGTACACAGCAGGCATATAATAAATGTTTACTGCCTCCCTCCTTCCCTATGCTATCTTTGAGCCCTAATTTCCATTCTTCTTCAATTCAACATTTTTTTTGGAGGGGGGAAAAGGCAATTGGGCCTTGCCCAAGGTCACACCACTAATAAGTGTGTCAAGTGTCTGAGGCTGGATTTGAACTCAGGTCTTCCTGACTCCAGGGCCAGTGCTCTATTCACTGCACCACCTAGCTGCCCCAATTCAACATTTATTAAATACCTTCTATGTACCACTGACCATAGAGAGACAGAAATGAAATAGTCCCTATCCCTCAGAAGAACTACCCACACAGATATATACACATATACTATTTGTAACCCTCATCTGTAATAATACACAGGTATGATATCTGTAATACTCATTTGTAATAATACAGAAGTATAATATTTGTAAAGTGCTCAGCACAGAGTCTGGCACATAGTAGGGGTTACATAAATGCTTGTCATTATTAGCATATACATTCCATTTGGGAAAATCAGTCATATAGATCAATACAGAATACATACAGATAATTTGATGCAAAATGCATACAAGGTAAGAAGCATCAAAAGGTCCCCTAGAGCAGTCCAAACCCAGTTCTGAAGGCATCTAGAAGGTAGAGATGAGGAGAGTGAGAACATACTGTCATGGCAGGCAGCCTGCAAATAGGGACAAAATTGGGAGAAGGGATTGTGTATATGGACAAAACAGCAAGGAGCCCAGTTTGGCTGCAACACAGCATGTGGAAAAGGGAGTAATAAGAAATCAGTCTGGACACGGACCAGATCGGGAAGATCTCAACCTATAATAGAAGCATGTGTTTGGGGGAAAAAGGTTTAGGGAGTAGGAGATGCACTTTGCAGTAGAGATTGGTACCAGTTTCCATTAAGCATCCTTCTTGTTTCTGGTCAGCCATTTTTCAGTCATGTCTGACTCTCCAAGACCTCATCTGGGGTTTTCTTGAGGAAGACACTGGAGTAGTTTGCCATTTCCTTCTCTAGCTCATTTTACAGATGAGGAAACTGAAGCAAAAAGGGTTAAGTGACTTTCCCAGGGTCACACAGCTAGTAAGAATCTGAGGCCAGATTTGAACTCAAGAAGATGAGTCTTCTGACTCCAGGTCTAGCAATCTCTAGCCACTGCACCACCTAGCTACTCTAGCCTGCCTATGAGAGTCTCCTATAACATACATAAAACATACTTATGGAACTTTCTCTGAGCTTCCCACCCCACCCCTCAATTTACACTTACATTCATAGGTTCACACCCCACAGGGTGGCTGTGCCTGTTGGATTTCAGACCTATGGGTCTGGGCTCCTACAACTCAGCAGCTTCTATCTCTGGGCTTCCTCTAAATATTCAGCTAGTAGTCTATTACCTCACAACACAGGTATTTACTATGGGACACCTAGGTGGTACAGTGGGTGGAGTACTGGGCTTGGAATTAGGAAAACTCATCTTCCCACAAGTTCAAATCTGACCTCAGATGCTTGCTTACTAGCTGTGTGATCCTGGGCAAATCACTTAACCCTGTCTGCCTCAGTTTCCCCATCTGTAAAATGAGTTGAAGAAGGAAATGGCAAACCACTCCAGTGTCTCTTCCAAGAAAACCCCAAAATGGGGTCACAGAGAGACTGAAACAACAAAATAACGACAAGATGGCTTCTTAAGAACAATAACTACAAAACATTTCCCCCATAAATCTGGGTCACACTCCCACAAATATACACAGAATCCATGGGAAGAGTAGACACAGAGTACAGTAACAGTATGGCCAGGACAACTCAGAATTGTGATACCACAGGGATTTCACTGTTCTTTCTATTCTTGTGATGTCTCCACACTGATTCCATCAGAGGCTGAAGTCTCTACTTGGAGAGCTTGATCTCTGGGTATCAGGGTCTGTTCCTCACAGGACACAGCAATTCTCATCCATCCACAGTCAGACTACTATGAGGAGTACTACTACTACCACCACTACTACTACTACTACTACGACTACTACTTTCTCCTCCTTCTCCTCCTCCTCCTCCTCCTTCTTCTTCTTCCCTGGTCTCATGCCTCATTGCTGCTTCTGTCCTCAGGTGACTGACTCTCTGTGTCTATGTCTATGTGGAGTGTGTCTCTACAACCTCTTCTGTGCCTTGAATTCTCTCAAATTAATTCTCTAACTGCTGGATGGGATATTTCCTTCTGGGTGAGAAGCCCTGCTACTAAATGCTATGGCTTCTTTGGAGGGCATGGAGAGAAAGCATGCCACTGTCCAACACATCCAGAGCCACATATTCCACAAAGCACTCCCAGCCTCAAACGTGAGGACCCACTGCTTGACCTCAAGAACTGCCTCTAGGCTTAGCTATTTAAAAGCCTCCAAGGTATGGCTAGTTTTCAGCCCAGCCAAATCTGTTACCCCTTCATTCAATCAGAGAAAAGTATTCATCCTCCAAAGAGGAATAACAGAGAGCGAACACATTAACCCATTAACACCTCATCATCTATGATTACAACATGTGACTACATCCATTAAGCTGGGGAAGAGGGAATACTAAACACTCCTCTGGTTCTATGAGGATGATCTTCTGGCCCACCATGGCTATGATATATTGTTTATTGAATAATGAGGACGGGTTTACTGACATTCATAAAGCCCATTCCAGCTCTAATTGTTAAGAAATTCTTTCTTCTGTTAAGCTAAAATCTGGCTCCCTATAACTTCCACCCACTAATTATAATTTTCCCTCTGGAGCGCTAAAGAACAAAAAAAGTCTATCTCATCTTCCCTATAAAAACCCTTCAAATATCTAAAGATAGCTATTATGGCTGCCCTTCATTCCCTCTATTAAAGGATTGGTATCCTCATTTCTTACAAGTGATCCTTCAATAATTTATTTCATTTGCTCGCCCTCTTCTGAATGTAGTCCCTGTGGATAACCCACCTAGAAGCGACCCCCATGCTCCAGATGTGGTCAGACCAATGCAGAGTACAAGGTAACCATTACCTCTCTGGTTCTGGAAACAGACTGTACTGTTCTCCCAGGAGCCACATCACACTGTTATTTCATATGGAGCTTACGACCAAAGGCAGACCTTTGTAAGACTGTTGCCCAGTCAAGACCACATTCTGGGACAATGGAATGGAGATTTTCCTCAGTGGGAAGCCTAACTAACCCACACCAGCTGTATCCTTACAGTCTTTAGCACCAATTAAAGCTAGCCCACCAAACTAGTCTGCAATAATTGGCTAAAAGGCTGACTAGCAATTAGAAGAAAACATCTACAGGGTACAAAAAATGAAAATATTTCAGAGATGCATTGTTTTCAGAATAAGATGACAAAGGGAATGGTTTCAGAAAAAACTGGGGAGATTAATAAATGAAGCAGAAGAGCTACCAGAACATTGTACGCAGTAATAGCACTACTGCACTGATGATCAACCATAAAAGACTTAGCCACTCTGATCAAGACAAAGATCCAAGACAATTCCGAAGGAAGATGCTGGCCACCTCCAGTCAGAGAACTGATGAACAGATTGAAATGCAGATTGAGACATCTTTTCCTTCACTTTGTTTTTATTGCCTTTTTTTTTTTTTGCAACAAGGCTAATGTGAAAATGTTTTCCATGACTTCATATGTATAAATAGGTATTGTATACTTGCCTTCTCAATGGGTGGGAGAGGAATAAGAGGGAGGGAGAAAATTCAGAACTGGAAATTAAAATTAAGAAAAACCAGAATAAGTGTGAAAGAATGCCAGATTATTTTGCATAAAGAAGGGCATTCAGATATTCAATTCCATTTGACAAGACATTCATTGGGACTACACAGCACAAAGCACCATGCTAGGTGTTTAGGAATTTAAAAAAAAAAAAGAATGGAATAGTCCCTACCTTTAAGGAGCTTACATTCTACTAGCAGGATAGAATATATGTGCAGTTAAGGAAACATAAAGTATATACAAAATGATTTTAAGAAGCTGGTAAGGAACTGAGGACTGAGCTCCTGCAGGAGGTGGCACATGAGCTGGGCTCTGAAGGGTGCTCGAGATGGTAAGAGCTGGAGGTGAGGAGGGAATGCATTCCAAACATGAGAAACCACTTGAGCTTTTGCACAGAGCTGAAAGACATGTCAGCACAATTCAAAGTGTCTCTCTGGACTGTTCATCAGTGGCTTTCCTTCTTGTTAAGGCACTCCTTTGCACCCCATAGGAAACATCATTTGATGAGAGAGTCTGCTAGACCAGAGTAAGGTTAAGACTGTACTTTCTGCTCCAAAACACCTTCTTCTTTAGGTCAAATATCACATACAGTTCAAGCTAATAACCTCATCTGCCCCAGCCTTTAAAAAAAAAAAGCCTTCACCTTAAAGTCTGTCTTTTGGCTAGAAACAGACATTCATCAAGGGAGTGTAGAGTGAGACCCTGCCTATACCGTTTTTTTTGTTTGTTTGTTTGTTTGTTTTCAAAACATTTTCTCTTTGATTTTTTTTTACTTCCTACTTGGTTTCTAGTTTCATGCTTTCTCATGGTGGTCTAACCCTCTCCCTCCACCAAAATGTGGCTCCTCACTCCTTCATGAGGCATCTATGAAAACCCATTCTGCTTAGTCTTCAACTGAATTAAAAAACCAGTGGCCTTGATGTTCTGCCTTTGGACACATGTATGCAGCTCCCACTGTGGGGAGCATGTGCCTATCTCTGAAAGGAATCTGGCCTGGAGACTGACTTTCCAAACCAGTTAAGGGAGGCTTGTTTGCAGAGACAGCCTGAACCAATACTGAGGGTTCCCAGAAGACACTGGTCTCACTGACTGCCTAGAAAGAGAGGACTCTAGGAATGGTTGAAAGAATAAACATAAATCAAGATGAGAGCCAGCTGCCAAAATAGCACAACTGGTGCCTTCACACCAACCACTGAGTGTCCAGCCCCTCCAGAAATGGGAAGCAACTTTCGGAAGCAACGCAGTGTTGCAGGGAATCAGCAGAAAGCTGTACTTGGTGACCCCATGCATCACCAACTTTATGACTTTGGTGTGTTAATGTGTCAAATCTAAAAATAAGCAAAGTCATGGGATAGTGGGCATCTCTTCCTAAAAATGTTGTGTAAAGTCATATAAAGGGCACTAGACTAGGAATCAGAAGACATGAGGTCTAATCCTGGCCCTGTCAAAGAATGGCTCTGAGAACTGGCATGTCACTGAACTTTTGTAACCTCCATTTTTTCATCTGTAAAATGGACATAATATCATAATGCCTACTACCTAGGGTTCTAGTAATGATAATGAGATAAAATCCATATAATCCCTTTGCAAAGAGCAAAATTATAGACTAAGTTTTTCATTGTTCAATAGCAGTTTTATTTGCACTATGCTACAAAAAAGTTTGATCTAGGGTACATGAATCCTTTCTATATGATACAATAACAAAGACTCCTAGATTTGAAGCCACAGTATTTGGCTTCAGTCTCATCTGTTCCCTACTAGGCAGCACAGTGGTTGGAGTATTGGACCTAAAGTTAGGAAGACCCAAGTTCAAATACAATTATAGACATTTACTCTGGGCAAGTCCCTTAACCTCTGCCCACCTCAGTTTCCTCATGCATAAAATAAAGATAATAACAGCACCTATCTCACGGGGTTGTTGTGGAGATCATATTTATAGAATACTTTGCAAACTTTAAAGCACTGTATAAATGCTAGTCACTGACATTACTGCCTTGTGACTCTAGGCAAGTCACTTAACCTTTCTGATATGGCTTCCTAGCACTGTTCATAGAGGCATAAGAGCTGGGTCCCAAGGATCCTGTGAACCCAGAAGTACATCTGAGACAGAGAGGAGGCATAAATTTTATTCTAATCCCTTCTACTTCCTTCCCAGCACCCACTTCCCCCATCATCACCTCTCTTTCTCCTGCCCAGAATGCTTTAGAATCTCTAGAATATCACTAGTGATGCCTGGGACTATGAGAGAAGGCCCTGAAACTCTGACCCAGTGGCTGGGCATATAGGAAGGAGTTGACATTAAATTCTGAAGATCACAGATGCCAGAGTTGTAAGAGGCCTCAGGGATCACCTAGTTTACGGGTTCTTCACCTGGGATCTACGAAATTATATTTTTAAATATTTCGATAGCAATATTTTAATTGAATTGATTTCTTTAGTAATCATATAAATTTTATGCATTTAAAAACATTCATCAGAAAAGGTCCATAGGTTTCACCAGACTGCCAAAGAAGTCTTTTTAATCATGCAAAAAAATTAATTCCTGATCTAGTTCAAACCCTTCTTTTTACAGATGAGGAAAATGAGGCCCAGAGAAATTGAATGACTTTAAATTAAAAAACTTAATTAAACATATATTATGTTTAGGGCTATGCTTCCTGCCTTCAAGGGAATAGGGTAGAATTTACCCACATAGCTAGTAAGAGTAAGGATTTGAAACCATAGCCTTTGGTCTTAATTCCAACCATGTTATTTGTGTCTATGTTATACCATTTAAAACAAATTTCCCAGACTAAAATGGGCTTTTTAAATTGTTTATCTATGGCAGCTGGTACCCTTTGGATTTTGGGGTTGTTTTTAAAAATCTAGAAATTTAAAAAATTTTTTCTAACCCTAAGATAAGCCTTCAGTCATCCTGCCTAGCTTTCTAAAGTTGCTTGAGAAAGTTGTAAAACTCTGAATGCCTGTATGTCATACATACAAATGTATGTTCTCTAAACTCAGTTGGAGCCTTACTTAGCAATACCCTTATTCTTACCTGACTTCTTATCAAATTCCCAATAGCAGTTCTGAACTCTTGGCTCTCTGCTGAAGCCCCCAATCCTACCACTACCCCCTCATTTTCCAAATGAAATTAACCTTCCTCTTCCCTGAGAACAATGGTCTGGTGAGAACTCCCTCAGCTTTTCTCTCCTACACATCAAAATCTTTCTGTATCTACACCCTCCTAAACATGTCTCTAAGAAAGTGACATCTCTTTCTTGCCAGGACTAATTCATCCTTCCAACTGTATTTACTCTTAATTTCATCCCTTCTATCTTCTTCAGTACCTCTTTTGAAAAATTAATCCTACAGTTCTCTGAAATCTTCTATTTCTCCCTCTCTTCTGGTTCCATTTCCTCTGCTACAGACATGCTCAGGTCTCCCCTATCCCTCAAAACAAACAACCAAAAGAACCAAAAACCTCCACTACTCCCTCAAAATATGACCCTTTCTCCTTCCGTTCCCTATCACACTTTAAAGAACAGCCTAAAATGAATGCAACTATGTCCTTGTCACCCACTCCTAAACCCTCCATCCATCTGTTCTTTCTTCTCCTCAACACCTGTTGAACCTAAAGTGCTTTTTCAGAGTCATCAACGGTTTCCTAATCACCAAATCTAATGGACTTGTCTCAGTCTTAATCCACTTTACCGTCTCTGCAGTATTTGACACTAATCCCCTCCAAACCCATTCCTGAAATTATCCTGCCCTTGGCTTCCATGACACAGCATCTGGCTGATTTCCCTTCCACCTCTTGGACTCCTTTACTATTTCCTTAACAAGGTCCTCTTCCTCTTTCCATCCCACCTTGGTTGGTGACACTTCCCAAGGCTCTGCACCTGGCCTTAATTTCTCTTTCTACATTCTCTCCATCCTTAATAACCTCTATGCAGATGATCACCAAAGACATACTTCTAGACCTAACCTCTATTCCACTCTAGCCCTACATATCTAATTGATTGGCTTTCCATTTGGATGTCCGACTGGCCTTCAAACTCAACATGCCCAAAATTAAACTTATCATCTATATCCTCCCTCAACTAGCTGCTCCTCTGGACTTCTCTATTTCTTCCAACCATTCCATCAGTCAGCCAGGCATCTTTGACTCTTATAGTTATACCTCACCCTTCACATTGGTCAGCCGATAAATCCTGTCAATCCCATCTCTACCAATGTCCATCACATTCATCCAATCTTTGCCTTTCTCAATGCCATATTCATGTATGCCCTCATTACTTTCATGACTATAAGATTGCCTCCCAGCTCTCCCCTGTAAAGTTCACATTTTAATAGGGGAGACAACATGAACTTTTCTACGTACATACAGATATATACAGCATAACTGGATAGTAATCTCAAAAGGAAGACACTAGTCAGGTAGGGGAGAGAGAAAAGGGAAACACCAGGAAAAGTCTATTGAGTGGGATTTGAACAGTCTGGAAGTAATTTAAGAGGTGAAGAGGAAAGAGATCAAAACAAGGAGGCTAGTCTGGAAAAAGACACAGAGTAGAGTGATGAAGTGTTGTGCAAGAAACAGTATGGGGCAGCGAGATGGCACAGTGAATAGAGCACCAGCCCTGGAGTCAGGAGGACCTGAGTTTAAATCCGACCTCAGACATGTAACACTTACTAGCTGTGTGACCTTGGGCAAGTCACTTAACTCCAATTGCTTTGCCTTCCCCCCTCCAAAAAAAAATTTTTTAATTAAGAAACAGCAAGCAGGGGCGGCTAGGTGGCGCAGTGAGTAGAGCGTCGGCCCTGGAGTCAGAAGGACCTGAGTTCGGATCTGGCCTCAGACACTTAATGCACACACAAACAAAAACCTAGCTGTGTGACCTTGGGCAAGTTACTTAACCCCAATTGCCCTAAAAAAAAAAAAAAAAACAAGAAACAGCAAGCATTCCAATATAGACAGAGTGGAGGGGAATAAAGCATAAAATAGCACAAGATAGGGTCTTGTTTGAAGGGCTTTAAAAGACAAAAAGAGAATTTTAAATTTCATCCTGGAGTCACTGAAGTTCATTAAGTAGGGGGGATGACATGGTCAGATTATCAATTTAGGAAAATCATTTATGAGTTAAGTGGAAGATGAATTGGAGTGGAGAAAGATTTGAGGCAGGTTACTAGAATAAGAGTCCAGCTGGGAGGAGATGAGAGCCTAGACTAGACTGGACAAAAGAAAGGGATGTTGTGAAAGTAGAAACAAGATTTAACAACAGATTAGATCTGTGGGATGAGTTTGAGTGAGGAATTGAGGATGACACTGAGGTTTCCAGACCAGCAGACTGGGAAGATGCTGATACCCTCAACAGTAATAGGAAAGCCGGGCAGAAGGGATAGTTCAGGGGGAAAGATAATGACTTCTGTTTTGAACATATTGAGTTGGAGGTGCCTTAAGCACAACTCTGATCACATTACTCTCTTACTCAAAAACTTTTTCCATAAAACTCAAATATATCAGACTATCATTCAATGCCTTCTGCCAAATGGCCCCAAGTTATCTTACCAGCCTTATCTTCCACTTGTCCTCTTCACATTCTGTGACCTAGCCAACATGAATTACTAATCATCACTAGTTTATATTCTTCACTTTCCTATCGCCACACTTTTACTAGTGCTGTTCCTTCAGTCCATAATGCCTGTTACCTATTCTTTACTTTCCCATCTCCATACCTTTTCTTATGCCATTCCTTCTACCTGGAACACCCTCTGAACATTACATTAGGTTTAAATCCTACCTATCTCTTTTTGGGAGGGCAACTAGGTGGTACTGTGGATAGAGTGTTGGGCCTGGAGTCAGGAAGACTCATCTTCCTGAGTTCAAATCTGGCCTCAGACATGTACTAGTTGTGTGACCTTGGACAAGTCACAACCCTATTTGCTTCAGTTTCCTCATCTGTAAAATGAGCTGGAGAAGGAAATGGCAAACCACTACAATATCTTTGCCAAGAAAACCCCAAATGAGGTCACAAAGAGTTGGACACAACTGAAAAATCATCTCTTTTGAGACCCAGCTTAATTCTGCCTCCTCCATAAACCTTTCTTTGATCCTTCAAAAAAAAAAAAAAAAGATTTGATCTCCACTGAATTCCCCTATCATTCTCTATTTTCTAATAGTACTTTAGTTCAACAAATCCAATTCAACAGACATCTATTAAGCATGTGCTCTCTCATTAGGCTATGTACTTGTCTCAGACTACACTAAACTATATAATCCTTGAAAGGAAAAACAATATCCTTTTCCTCTAACAATATCCTATTTCCTCTATATTTCCTATATTCTCTAGCACACAATAAGTCCTCAATAAATATCTGGGCACTAAACTAATATGTAACATCCTACTGTTGCCTGAGCTTCCCAACAACCTTACTGCCTTCAAACAAAATCATCAGCCCCAAGAACCAAAATAAGAAGAATCTCCAAACAAGTTGTTCCCAACAAAATCATGGCTAAAGAGGGGGCTTTCAAATCCCAATACTTCTAGCAGCTGGCAGCATTTACTAGCTGTGATACCCGCTACCCATTACATGAGACCTATCCTGAACCTTTTAGCTGCAAGGGCCCTCCCTCCAGTAATTACTTATCTTATGCTTAGTTGTTTCCCTCCAATATAACATAAACTCTCTAAGGGCAAGGACCTTCTAGGTTTTTGCCTCTGTACAGCAGTATCCAGCACAGTGCCACACAAACAAAGGCACACCATTGCCAGAGGAATACACCATTCATAGCACCCTAAATTTAGAACTCAAAGACCCTTAATGATCATTTCAATGCCTTCATTTTGTAGATGAGAAAATTGGTCTTCAGAGAAAAAAGCCCTTCATTTTTCAACTGTGGCAAAGCACAGATTTGAACACAAATCTTTTCTTTTATCTTTGCTTTTTGGAGGGGGTAAGGCAGGGCAATTGGGGTTAAATGACTTGCCCAAGATCACACAGCTAGTTTTTGTGTTAAGTGTCCGAGGGCGGATTTGAACTCAGGTCCTCCTGACTCCAGGGCCAGTGCTCTATTCACTGTGACACCTAGCCACCCCCACAAATCTTTTGATCTCAATGTTAGTACTCTTGTCATTGTATGTACCATGTGGCTCCACAGCTCTGCCTATACATGAAAGGCAAATCATTCTATATATCCCAGAGCCCTACTATCACTCAAAACAAAAACAAAAAACCCTTTTTTTGAGGCAATCAGGATTAAGTGACTTGTCCAGTGTCACACAGCTAGTAAGTATATAAGGTCACATTTGAAGTGACTCCATTCATCCTGACTCCAGAGCCAGTGTTCTATCCACAGCACTATCTAGCTGCCCCCAAAAAACTACTTTATAAAAGGTGAAAGGTCATAGTCAGCCCTGTAGGAGAAAAGAATTAAAGAAAAAGTACATCATATTTGGAATCAAAGGTCTTGGATTCAGATCCTAAACTCTGCCATTGCTTGACCTTGGGGAAGTCACTTATTTCATGAGTAAAGTTTAGGGAAGAAGTTTAGATGACCTGTTTGGGGCAGTCTACTGTTTTCCCTGGTTCTCCTCCTCCCTCTCCGACAGCTCCTTCTCCATCTCCCTTGTTGGATCTTCCTCAGGATCACACCCTCTAAATATATGTGTCCCTCGGGGCTCAGTTGGGATCCTCTTCTCTTTTCCCTTTATGCTACTTAACTTGATCTCAGCAATTGCCAAGATGGATTTTATTACCATTGCTGATGCTTTTTAAAACTATTTCCTGTCCTAGTCCCTCTCCGAGGTCCAATCTCTCATCTCCAACTGCCTTTCAAACATCTCAAATTAGGTGTCCAGTAGATATCTTAAACTCACTGTGTCCAAAACAGAACTCAGTCTTTCTCCTAAACCTCCAGAACTCCTCATTATCTCTCACTCCCCATATCCAAGCTTTTGCCAAAGTCTGACAATTTTACCTTTCTAGCATCTTGTTCCCTTCTTTCTGTTCCATTTTCAACACTCCAGTATAGGCCTTGTGACCTCATAGACTACTGCAGTGACAAAGTTGGTGGGTCTGCCTGCCCCAAGTCTCTCCCCACTCTAAACCATCTTCCATTCAGTCACTAAATTGATTTTTCTAAAGTACATATCCAAATATGTCATCCACCTCCCAATCCCTCACTCTATAAACTCCAGTGGCTCCCTATTGCCTCCAGGATCAAATACAAAAAGCCTTTTATAACCTGGCACCCCTCCTACCTTTCCAGTGTTCTTATACCTTACTCCCTACCTCATATTCTTTCTTTAATTTTTTTTTCCTTTTTTTGAAGAGGGGAATGCAGGGCAATTGGAGTTAAGTGACTTGCCTAAGGTCACACAGCTAGTAAGTGTTAAATGTCTGAGGCCAAGTCCTCATACTTTTCAATCTAGTGATACTGGCCTCCTGGTCTGGCATTTTCTATGGCTGTCCCCCACACCTCTTCCAATCCAACTACTGACTTCCCTGGCTTCCCTTAAGTCCCAACTAAAATCCCACTTTCTACAGGAAGCCTTCTCTAACTCCCTTTAATTCCAGTGACCTACCTCTTTTAATTATTTCCTATTAATGCTATATGTTACCCACATTGTTCACAGATTGTCTCCCCAGTTACATTGTAAGCTCCTTGAGGGCAGGCACTGTTTTGACTCTTTTTGTATCCCCAGCACTAAGCACAGTGCCTGGCACATAGTAGGCTCTTAACAAATGTTTCCTGATTGACTGGAATAAAGAAGGTGTTTACTGACTCATTTTAGATCTTTGTCATAGCACAAACTCCAGAGTTAGCCTCCTCCAATGAGAGTCCCTGATCAGAACCTTCTCTTTACCATTCCTGACTATACAGGCCTGGTTCGAAGGCCTCTCTCTCTCTCTCTAAAAGCTGCTTCTGCATACTATGCTTCCGGAGTCTACGATGAGCCTGTTTCTGAACAGAATGGGCAGCCCTTTCCGAAGATGAATCCACAAGCATATCTGGGGCCCTGGAAGAAACTCAGCCTCTTGGCAGTGATAAGGGGCAGTCTTAGGTCCATAAGACTTCTGGAGGGAGAAGTGGTCTACTCTGTTCTGGGGACGGGCATGATAGAGCCTATCCCTTACCTCCATGACCCCCGGTCCTCCCCCTCTGCAAAGAATGCTACCGCACCACACAAGTTGCTCCTGATCCTATATAGGTGAGGAGAAAGGCCTGTGGAAAACACCATTACTGATAAGTAACTGCTCCTTTCAGGTTTAATGACACGTTGCATCCATCCTTAAGCTCTCTCAAAAAAAAAAAAAATCCTCTCCTGGGAGCTCGCCTTGTGCCTGTAAATAGGAACGACAGCCCCGTTCTAGGAGAGGGGAGAGGGAAGGAGAGGAGGAAGAGGGGGAGGAGGAGGGAGAGAGAAAAGGAAAGGGAGGAGGAGTTGCGGTGGCACAGCTAGACTCCAGTGTGTGTGTGTGTGTGTGTGTGTGTGTGTGTGTGTGTGTGTGTGTGTGTGAATTAACTAGGGGCAGCAGAGTAAAAACATTACACATGGCATTTATTATGCCATGCAGCCTCGGAGGAATTCTTCTGGCTCACTTACGTGGCAAATCATGTCCCCGATCGTTCTGGGCAGCGCTTGGGAAGCCGGCCTTGCACTGTCTTGTCCCAGTACCAGGTGTTCAGAGCGCTTCCCAGACCAATCCCCGTCCAAAGGGGGGGGGGGGGGAGTGGAGGGAAGCCAGGGAGATGTTTTCCCTACAGGGTTGGGGAAGGGCGGGGGCAGGAGAAACCACAAGGAAAAAATTACCCCCAGTCCCGGTGCGCAAATGGAGAGATGGGAGCCAGGGTCTGCCAGGAGCTAGTTGGGTAGGGGGGGAAGATGGGAGTGGAGAGGGTCTCGAGATGGCCTGAGGTGGCTCTGTGGGCGACGGTCCCCACCCCTCCCAGCCCGCTCCCTTTGCATTCCGCCCTCGTCCCCGCGTGTCCCCGCGCTCAGCTGTAATTACCCAAATTACAAAATGAATCTTTCGCTTTTGTGCTTGCCGGGCTGTGGGTGCGGGGAAGCAGTTCTAATAGTCCTCATTAGGGCTGGGGGAGGGGGGCCCAGTGAGGAGGGGCTGGGAGCGGGGAGCAGAGAGAAGACAGACTGAACGAACGCCTGTAGTCTGGGGTGGCGCGCAGCCCGCTGATGGCTGCTGAGTAATGATTTTTTTTCTAATTGGTGGAGAGCAGCAGCCCTAATGGATGGAGCGTCTCTGTGTGCTTGCTTACGCCCTCCACTCGATCAATAAAGGCTCGCTGCGCCTAGCACAGCGGAGCTCCAGCGAGCCCCTTTGTAATAATGGATTGCTGCAGGTTCCATCAACTGCTCCCTCCCGCTGACTCAGCCCCGGCCCCCGGGCGCTGCGTGCTCCCCGCGGTGGGGCGGCTTTTTAGTGGGAACGGGGGGAGGACTGGGGGGGCGGGGGGAGTGGGGGCGGGGGTTGATTAAGGGAAGAGAGGCAGCCCGGGCCCAAGCGGCCTCGTTTCCGCCTGACTGCCCCGAAGCCCCATGGAGAGCCACGAGCTTGCTGCAGCCTCCTAGGATTTGCACGGGGGTCAGTCATTAGAGAGCTGGCGGCTTTTCTGGGAGCGAGAGGTCGGAATCAAATTAAATTCCTTTCTCCCCACCCCCTCACCCCACTCTTCCGCAAGCCTCTGAGCCTTTATCACCCTCTTTTCCCGCCACCTCCCTTAACTTCTTTATCTTGGATGGGGGTGGGGCGTTGCAGAAATCACCCTCTTTCCTGCCCCCACCTCCAGGGGACAGTTATCTGTCTAGACACTTGTCAAAATCAGAAGGAAATAAGGCTGGATTCGAGCACGATCCTGGGAGGGACGCGGCTAATCAAGCACTTCTTGTACGCACAATTATGTACATAAACACACACACACACAAACACACACACAGAGGTATACAAAGGCCATGGCCTTTTCAGCTATCTGTACCTGTATACGTATAGGACATCCTCGCTGCACAATTACTTACCACCCGGAGTGTAATGGAACTATTGTACAGAGACCCAGGCCCTGCTCTGGAGCTCACTGTGGGATGTTGGGAAGTCGCTTCATCTCTGGATAAAATGAAAGGGGTGCCCTGGATGATCTCTGAGGTCCATTATGGCTCTGAAATGCTATGATTACCTTGAACACTCCTCCTGCCTCTCGCCGCCAAGGACAAGACTAATGGTTTCCTCCCCTGGCCTCAGGGAAAAAGAAAAGATTTTTATCCTGCCTCGTGTTCTGAGTGGGTTTAGACTCTGGGCTAAATGGAAAGATTACGGGTGTCGTGGCAAGGAACTGGGGCCCCGAAAACATTCTGGCTTTAGGGCCCAAAAGCAAAGTACTTGAACTGAAGTGGGGTCAGCGGTGGGGAGGTGTAGCTTGTGAGGCAGTAAAGACTGGTGAGGACAGTGAGAGCCTGAAAGGCTCTCAGAGTCCAGAACTAGTTTTTTCATTCTCACCATCACCAAAAGTCTGGTTTTTGCCTGGCACAGTACTAGGCACCATACAAAGCACAGAGTCCCCACCCTCTTCAAGCTTACAACATAATTTTAGATAGGAGGGAGAGTCAGGTGGTCTGCAGCTGCCTCTTCCCTGATGGAGTCTTGTCTCTGTTACCCTGATGCCTCCCTTACTGAGAGGCCACTGTGACTGCCTGTTCTGTGGAATGTCAGCTGTCTTCCCGATGACAACTACTCTTTGATGGCCATAGCATGCTGCTGGGCTTTGGAAGTGGGGGGAGGGGCAGGTGTTTGGCTGAATTAGTTATGGAAAGAGGGTGTCAGGACCACATGTCAGAGGGGGAATGCTAGAACCAAGTGACCCAAGTACCACCTGCTGGGGTAGTTCATTCTACTTCTTTCTGGATATTTCAGAAGGTTGGCTAAACCCCACCAATCCCCAAGCCCAAAGATTTGGATTTTTGCTCTCTGGTTTTGGCCCATTGATTCCCAAAAATAAAGAAAATAGTCAGTTAGCTTTTTTCAGAGGGGGTACCCACCCCAATAAAAATATGATTCCCTAAAGTACAGAAGAATGACCCCTACTTCAGAGATTTTCTCATGACCTGGCGGGCCCAAGCACACTTCTGGAGAATCCTAATTTTCTTGGTTTAATCTCCCCACCCAAACAACCCAGAAAATTCACCACCTAGTTCATCATCACATTCAAGCATGAAATGCAGGAGGCTCAACAGAAGGAAAAAAGTTTATTTACAAGGAAAAAAAAAAACAAATCAGACTCACCAACAATAATGGTACCCACCCATGAACAGCCATCCTTTAGAGTCCAGTGTTCAAGCCTGTGTAATAGGAGTTCTTCGCCTTTTTTTCTCATGAACTTCTCTGGCAGCTATGTGAAGCCTATAGACCCCTTCTCACAATGTTTCAAAATAATTGAAGAAAATGCTAAATTTCAGTTAGATGTCATCAAAAATAAAGATATTTCTTTTTTCTGTTCAAGTTCAGAGTCCTGAAATCTTTCCAAACCCAGGTTAAGAATCCCTACTGTAGGGGGCGGCGAGGTGGCCCAGTGAATAGAGCACCTGCCCTGGAGTCAGGAGGACCTGAGTTCAAATCCAGCCTCAGACACTTAACACAAAAACTAGCCGTGTGACCTTCGGCAAGTCACTTAACCCCAATTGCCCTCCAAAAAGTTGAAAAAAAAAAAGAATCCCTACTGTATAATGTTTTCTCTTATGTGGTTCTGCAGCATATCTCCTACTGAATCTCTCTGTAGCCCTTCACATGCCACACTATTGCCACCTCCTGCCATGCTCCCTATTACTGATTGAGGTCCCCATAATACTCCTAGTCTGCCAACCTTGGTGTAATTCTCAACTCCTCACTCTCTCTCACTTCCCATATCCAATCAATTGCCAACTCCTATCGATTTTACCTTCATAACATCTCTTCAATATGTCCCCTTCTCTCCTCTGACATACCCACCCCTTTGGTGCAGGATCCTAGACTATGGCAAAAGCCTTCTCCTTGGTCTCTCTGCCTCAAATCTTCCCCACTCCATTTCATGTTCCACTCACCTGTCAAATTCATCATCCTAAAGTGCAGATCTGACCAAGCCATCTTCCTCCATTCAATAAATTCCAGTGGCTTCCTGTTACTTCTATAGTCAAATATAAGGAGGAAAAAAAAGCTTCTATTTGACTTTTAAAGTCCTTCTTAGTCTGGCCGCCTTCCTGCCTTTCCAGTCTTACACTTTACCCCACTTCCCATTTTTTCTGTGGTCCAGGGACACTGACCTCCTTGTTATTCCTTACACATTTTTCAATTCTGGGCATTTTCACTAGCTGTCCCACATGCCCAGAACTCTCTTATTCCTCATCTCTTTCTCCTGGTTTCCTTCAAATTCCAGCTAAAATCCCACCTTATAGAAGAGGACTTTTCCTATCCCTCTAACACTGATGCCTTCCCTCTGAAATTATCTCTAATTTATCCTGGATATATCTCATTTGGATTTGGTGGTTGGCATGTTGTCACAAGTTAGACTGCAAGTTCCTTGAAATCAGGGCACTATAAGGCTGAGAGGTGCAGAGAAGAAGATGATGGGAATCACCTTTCGAGGAAAATGGAAAGCTGTAGGACATCAGGTGCTGTCCAAGGAGGAAAGTGACACTCCTGTAGGATGGTGGAGGAAAGTCAAGTCAACAAGCTTTTATTAAGTGCCTACTATGTGCCAGGAACTAAACTCAGCACTTGGGGATACAAAGACAGGCAAAACAGTCCCTGCTTTCAAGGAGCTCACAGTCTAATGTGTGACAACATGCCAACTAGTCCTGGTTCCTCCAACACTGGTGCTCTTCTAGTTTAGAAATGCCACTCCGTAACTGGAGTGCCTGGAAATGATTCTTCTGTGTAATTTCTCTTGCCCAAGCCAGGCATATTTGACCTCCTTCTGTTCCATTTTTATATAATATCAAAGGGCCCCATCCTGGATTCCTCCAGAATGCTACCGTTTCTGCTCATTTCTGTCCAGGCAGAAGTTTGGTCAAAGATCTGGAACACACAGCCTCTCTCACTAAGCAGTTTACCATCCCCAATACAAGATTGTGTTGGAATAACTCCACTCTGATATTATCCTTCCCACCAAGACCCAGGCAGCTTACCTCATCCTTTAAACAGCACCTCCAGTCTCCTCCTATGCCCCAGCTCTTGTCCAAAGTTCACTTCTGAGGTCAACAGAGTTCTTCAAATCACCAGGAGCTACTCCCCACAACATTTAGTATAAAGGACCAGTATAAAAGGAAGCTAGAATCCATCAAGCCAGCAATGATACAATTGGAAACAGAATATTTTACTGTCCCAGATATAAAAACAAGTATTTCTGGAACATAAGATACAAATTAGGCAGGATTTTACTCTCTAATCCAACTAATCTAACTTCTACTGTTTCTCACCTGATGGCTGGATCTTTCTGTTTTGTTTTGTTGTTATTATTTGCTTATTTTCCCCCTAATTCTAGTCCAGCATCTCCAGTTACTTACTAAGTATCTCCACATATGTCCCATAGATATCCCAAATTCCATACATCCAAAACAGAACTCAGTTCCTTTCTCTCTAAATTCCCTTCTCCTCTTAACATTCCTATTTCTTCCAGGGGCACCACCATTCTGCCATGTTTGCCAACTGGGAGATCTCCATAGCTCTTCATTCTATCTTGCCCCCATAGCCAGTCAGTTTCTCAAGTCTTGTTGATTCCACCTCATCAATATCTTTTGCCTCTATTAATGCCATATCAAGCCTATACCAGACCTTTTTCATCACCTTTTACTTGGAACGTTGCAATATCCACCTCACTGATCTCCCAGAACCCAATCTCCCTCCTCTCCAATTGAAACATCACATAACTGTCTAATCAATGTTCCTAAGGAAGGGGTCTGGCCATGTCACTGTCCTACTCAAGAAGTTCCAATGGATTTTATTGTTGTTTTTCAGTCATTTTTCAGTTATGGTTGGCTTCTTCATGACCCCATTTGGGGTTTTCTTGGCAGAAGTACTGGAGTGATTTGCCATTTCCTTTTCCAGCTTATTTTACAGATGAGGAAACTGAGGCAAACAGGATGACGTGACTTGCTCAGGGTCACAGAGCTGGTAAATGATCAAGGCTGCATTTGAACCCAGGAAGATTTCAGACCCAACACTCTATTCACTGTGCCACTTAGCTTCCCCAGTTGTTAGCATAAAATGCAACATCTATTTGGAACTCCAAGTCTTTCACAATAAGTCTTCAGCTTGTCTTTCCATAATGATTACTTGCCCTTAACGACTACATTTCACTCAAACTAACCTAATTGACTTCCCTCATACAAGACATCTCCTTCTTCCATGCTTTTGCATAGGCTGTTCCACAAGCCTGGAATGCTCTCTCTTCTCATGTATACCTCTTGAAGTCCTTAGCTCCCTTCAGACTTTAACCTCATTCAAGAGGCCTTTCCTGATTACCCCAGAGAGCCCAACAATCACCAGGTACTTATTTTGTATATGTTTTGCATTTAGTCATTTATGTCAGTGTTGTTTGTTCCTAGTAGAATGTCCACTCCTTGAGGATTGTTTTGTTTTTTAATTGGTATCCCCAGTTCCTATCAGACTGCCTGGTATTTTGTAGAGATCCAATTTACATAAAAACTTAAAATTTACTAATAACCTTTTTTCATAGCAATCTTATGAATTCCATAGTGCAAATATTATGTTAACTATTTAACAGATTAGGAAACTGAGGCTCAAAGAGGTTAAATTGATTTGCCCTTGGCCAAAAAATGGTAAATATAAGAGACAGTAGCATATCTAGAAATTTTGGCTCCTAGGGCAAGTAGCTTTCAAATCAACTGCTGATTGGGGGAAGGGGGTGAGTGGAGATTCCAAGACACTAATGCACATGAGTCATCCCAGGTAAAATCATCACTAGGGATGCCACTAAATAGGAGGGTAGGCCTAGGACTTCACCTAATATAAATTGTTGTGCCTTCTAAATTTTGATATTGTACTCCTATTCTCCTATTCCTTTAGTGACTCGTAGCAAAACCACTGAAATAGATCTCCTGATTCCAAGTCCACACTCTCAGTACTTTACCATAATGCAACAAAACACAGAGAAAAGGGAATAGGAGAACAGGGCTATGAAATCAGATTGGGAAAAGTGAAACCAGATACAAATGGGGTTAGAAGCTCCCCTCCTGTGAAGAGAATCCCTTGACAACATGTCTACCCCCATCCTAATCAGAGAACCATATGCTCATGCACCCCTCTGACCTGTAGGTTCATCTTTCTTTCATTTTAATAATATGAGGGGAGGCAGGAGATAAACAGAAAGAAGAGAGAGACAGAGGCAGAGACAGAGAGACAAAGACAGAGATATAGAGAGAAAGAGAGAGACAGAGAGAGACAAGACAGACAGAGAGAGAGACAGAGAGTGAGAGAGACAGAGACAGAGAGTGAGAGAGACAGAGAGAGAGAGAGAGAGAGAGAGAGAGAGAGAGAGAGAGAGAGAGAAATGAACATCTGTGTGAGGACAGGGACTCAGGGGACTTGATTAGGGATCTCTGATGACCACCCCTTTGTTGCTCTTTTGTGCTCTGACAGCTCACAGAAGCAAGTCAGGGAAACTACTAAGGAGTAGCTCTATGTGCTTGGATACCCAGATTTTTGAGCCCCACCTCAAAGGCCCTGGAGCTTCCCTTCAGTCTGAGTGAAGAGGGGAGAGGGCGGCTCTAGGCTCAAGTCCCACCAAACTATAGCAGTACCTGACAAGTGACACTTTGACTATAGACATAGTGAAGAGTCCCCAGGGAGAGCTGTTGGAGTCTGGTTCGTGCAGTGTTTCCCCTGAGGCATTCTCTACGTTTGAACGCTGAGAGAAAATGAGAGAGAGAAAGTCTGGCTCCTTCACAGAGGAAAATGCACAGTGTTTTATTAATGCGGGAGGAATTGACAGAGGGAACAGGGGAGGCAGAAAGAGGGTCAGAGAAGGAACACCAAGCTGACCTGCTCAAGACCAGTGGTGTCTCATCCACTGTGGTCCAGGGAATCCCAAATGGCCTCTGGCATTGTGAGCCAATTAAAGAAGGAGAGCATGGCTATCATTTATCCTCTGCCCTGACCCCTCGTCCTTATCTCGGGCTGGCTCCCTTCTGGCAGAGAGGTAAAGTAAAAACAGGTCCCTCAGTGGGTTGTCTGGCCCTCATCACCTCCAGTCTAGAGGGAGGCTGCTTAAGTGTAACCTTAGCAACAGATCCAGGATTCAAACCTAGGTCTCCTGACTCCTATACTTCCCATCATACCACTCTCCCTCCCTCCCACCACACTATCCTAGAGCCAAGAATGGGGCTTCGGTCACTGGGGGGGTCTAACTTTCACGAAGCTGATCCTTCTCCCTAACCATCCTGCCTACCACTGAACTGTCAGAGAGATCACTGGACACCAGTCTTTGAATGTCCTATTCTGAGGTACATCAAAGTTCATGGTTTCAGTCACACAAGTATTTATTAAGAAGACTGTGTTAGACTCTAGGGAAATAGACGACGATGAAAGTCCCTCCCCTCAAGAAGTCTGTATCGGGAGTTAGATAACATGTACATAAACTGAGGAGAAAAGGAGGATGCTAGAACTGGGGGCAACATAGACTTCACATAGGGCTGCCTGAGCAGCATTTTGAAGTTTCAAGAAATCAATAGAAAGAAGTCTATTCCACGCATAGGAGGGCAGTCAGGAAAGAGGTATAAGCCAGGCAGAGGAGTACTCAGCTATGGCGCCCACACTGCCTTAAAATGGCCCCTGAGGTTCTTTCTGCTGTCTTCACCTTCAGATCATGGACTGCTGAATTTACATACAGTATTGATCTCAGGGAAATCTCTCCAGCATCTGTCCCAGGACCATGAGGTTCTCTCAGGTAAAAGCCATCAGGGCAAAGAATTGCTACCATTGCCTCCTTTCCCCAAATACAATGATCTTGGGGCTTTAAAGTATACATTTTGACCCTTGACCATTCAAAGACTGTGACTTAGAGGGCAATTGTTGTACAGTCATTTCAGCCATGGCCAACCCTTCATGACCCCAGTTGGAGTTTTCTTGGCAAAGATACTGGAGTGGTTTGCCGATCTCTTCTCCAGTTCATTTTACAGATGGGAAAACTGAGGCAAATAGGGCTAAATGAATTGCCCAAAGTCACACAGCTAGAAAGTGTCTGAGGCCAGATTTGAATTATCTTTCTGACTCCAGGCCTGGCACTCCATCCATTGTGCTACCTAGCTGCCCCTCTAGAGGGCAGGGAAAAAATCTATTTTGAAATGATAACCCATACATAGAATCTTAAATTTTTTTTGCTTTTTTTTTTGGAGGGGGAAAGGTAGGGAGATTGGGGTTAAGTGACTTGCCCAAGGTCACACTGCTAGTTTTGTGTTAAGTGTCTGAGGCCAGGTTTGAACTTCATGTCCTCCTGACTCCAGAGCCAGTGCTCTATTCACTGTGCCACCTAGCCACCCCTTAGAATGTTAAATTTAGACTTAAGACCTCCCATGTAAGATTTTTCCAAAGAACTCTCCTCTAGCCATAACACTTTCATAAATATCCTCCTCGTGTTTGCATCTCTTGGTCCAACTATTCACTCTCCCCAAGTCCTATGAAGGCTGTATGAGTAATCATATCTAATGACCAAGCACCTAGTATGGGCCATTTGCCCTGTTGGTATTTGTTAAGTGCTTGTTGTCACCCAGGGCAAACCCATTCCCATCCCTGACTCTAGTCTCAGGGGTTCCTTTGTGATATAAAATCCTCCATCGTGTAATAATTGTATGTTCTCCCACTAGCCCTCACCCCATCCATCCCACTGCCTATACATCTGTTGGTATGTCTCAGGGCAGGAGGCCAGTGCTGATTTTCATTACCCCTTACCCTTGCCAAGAACAGCACCATTTAATCCTATGAAATGGACAGGCACCACAGTGAAACTGTTGAGAGCCAGTCTGCCTGCCTGCCTGCTGAAAGGGTGTTTTCTTTCAGCTAAGGCTGAGTCAGATTCAAGAGCTTAAATTTTCAGGACTTGAAGCGGCCTCAGACATGACCCTGAAAATGATGGTGGAAGAGGAGGAGGAGGAGAATGTAAGGAAATGTAGTCTATAGAGGAAGGCAGCAAGAGGGCACGCCTTGCAGAAACCCTTTTCTGCTCAGTCTGTGAAGAAGTTTACCATAGCAATGAGCCACCTTGCTTCTCCTAATACTTGGCATATTGTCTCTCCTGTCCCTGCACTTATACAGACTGTATTTACCCTGTGACTGGAATGACCTCCCACCCCACTTCTTACCATCTTTGGTTTCCTTCAAAGCTCAGCTCAAGCATTACTTCCTCTAGGAAATCTTTCCTGATACCCCCAATTGCTAGTCCCCCACCAGCACCAAAATTCCCTTGGGTATTTTCTGACCTCATTCTCCCACATGGAATCCAACTACAACTCCTCCTCATGGTTCTAGGGATACTCCTAAGAGACTGGAGATGTCTTTTCCAATGATATCAACTTAAGCTGAAATTTCAGAGTAGTCTACCCTCACTGTTAACCACCGGTGACTCGGTTCCATTCAAATGTTGTTTCAGGCATGTCTGACTCTTCATGACCCCATTTGGAGTTTTCTTGGCAAAGATACTGGAGTGGTTTGGCATTTTCTTCTCCAATTCATTTTGCAGATGAGGAAACTGAGGCAAACAGTAAAATGACTTGCCCAGGGTGACACAGTCAGTAAATATCTGAGGCAGGATTTGAACTCAGGTCATCCTGACTCTATACCTGGAGCTCTATCCACTGTACCACCTAGTTGTCCTTCTATTTAAATATTTAACTTCAATTAGCTTTCTATAAACATATTAATTTTAAAGATACTTCTAGAATAGAAGCATGAACAATTCCTTGTCCCCAATACCTCAGGGGCACACTCTTCTCTATACTACTTTGGTCTCTGGGTCAAGTGAGCTCAGATTCAACATAATTTCTACACAGCATTGGCCCCACCAAATTCATGTCTGAATACTCCATCACCCCAAGATGTGTTAGGTACCAAAGGTCTTACTTGGGTCATCAGAGCCAGACTGGCTGTAAAATCTGTCATGGACTCAACTCCTAGACTCCCAGACCTTGGGAAACCTCACTTTCCTAACATTTTTCCTACTTCCTTCACCCAAAATAAAAGAACAAATGCCAAGAAAAAGTGGAAGTCTATATTTGTGGCACCATGGGGCCATGGACCCAAAGCACTTATAGCATTGTCTCTCAGAGGATGCTACTGGCCAGGAAGAAGACATTCTAAGAGAGGAGAAGCAGAACCAAGAAATCGAAATTCAGTCAAACAGTAAGTTTGGAATGTTCCCGCCACCAGCCAGCTCCAGCTACTCGGCCAGAGCCACTCAAAAAGACCCCTCCCTCTTCCTGGTGTGGGAGGTAAACCAGAACCAGTTACAGAATGTCCACCCATGCTCACCAAGGCAGCTCCATTCTGTCACTATGAATCTCCCAGAAGCAGGTTCCCCAGCCTTTTGCACATGGCACATTATATGAGCAACACTCTGGGCATTCTCACAAGGCCTGGGATCAGTGCCCATTCATTCCCTTTTTACACTTTTATACATTGGATGCGTTTTTATATACTTGTATGTGCTCATGTTAACTCCCCATTAGAATGTAAGCTCCCTGTGAAGAGGAAGAATTTCATTTTAACATTGTGTCCTCAGGGTCTAGCACATTTAGTAGACACTTAATAATGCTTGTTGGTTGATTGGTTGGTTGAATAAAGCTACTGGCATATTTGAGTTTGCAAATTTAAAAGATAAAGAAAAGAAGGGATTCCAAGCTAGGAGTTGATTTCCCTTCACTGAAGGTAATTACAACTGGAAGGAGGGAGGCAAATAAGTCAAGGAGACTATAGCAACTGGGCCATATACCTGCTGGATTTTAAGCTTAGCACAGCCCACAACATTTATTAGGATTGCTAGAACTCAAAGAACTAATTCCACTAGCAGTATCAGGCAGCAGGGTGTTTATTCACAAGTGTAGAGCCACTGCCAGGCTGGAGAGTCTGCACACACAAGCAACTCTCTCTTGGTGAGCACTTGGAATCTTATTTCCAGAGCAAAGAATTGGCAAGAAGACAGGGAAGTAGATTTGCCACCAGAATAGGGCTTTTCTTGTTTCAGCCTCAGGACTGCTTTTTACCAGGTGTGAAGACCAAGCAATGGGGAGGAGAAGAGAAATATTAGGAAAGGTCATGGGGAGCTGTTTGCATGAGTAGAACATAATCCCTGCTGGTTTTCCCAGTTCCTTAGTAAGTGGGTTAGTAGGGGGCTTACAACCTCCCCACCCCTCCAAACACTCCCCCCACCAAAAAAAAACCACTTGGCCTTAAATAACAACTCTATTTAGCACTTTGGGCTGGACTGGACCTATGATTTCATAGGTAGAGGGATCTTCTGGTAAGAAAATTCCCTCCACCAATGCAAATGACAACTACTCTGCAGCCCCTAGCTTTAGAAAGTTCCATAGGGCATTGAGAAGTTAAAGGATGTGCAAAGGGTCACCAGTCAGTTTGTGTCAGAAATAAGACTTGAACTGAACTCTGAGGTCCCTTCCCTGTTCACTATCCGCTATCCATGCTCTCTCTCAGAGGGCACTTTAAAAATTACAAAATGCTTTTTGCAACAACCCTCTGAATTAGGTGACATTGTCCCCATTTATATATATGAGGAAACTAAGGCTCTGAGAATTAATATTACTTTCCCAAGGTGACAGAGTTAGAAGTATCAAAGCTAGGACCTGAGCCCAGGGTTTGGTGTGGTTTTGTTTTTAACTTGTTTTGGTTTTTTTTTACTTCAAGTACAACACTCTTTCTGCCACACTCCAGGTCCTATCCATCTGTTGACATCTGAATTGTCTGGGCCTATTTTGTGGAAGTTGTCTAACCCTGTCTATTCTCTGGAGGAACAAAAGGATGTTTCTTTTGACCAAGACCAGTGCTGAAAGGAACTGTAGAGTTTAATCTCCTCATTTTGCAGATAAGGAAACTGAGGGCCAGAAGGGTAATGTATTCCCCAAACCACATAGCTAATAAGTAGAAGAGTTAAAATTTGAAAAGATATTGTTTAACTTCTGTTTTCTTAACCTTTTTTGTGTCATGGACCCAGGGGTGTGCTGGAACCAGCTCCAACAGTCTTAGAACCAATTGTCAAATTGTTAGTGTGAGCATTTACAATTTACAAATCAGCAAAAGCTACAAATCGGAGTTTGACTTATTGTTTTATTGATTATCTAGACTTCAGAGTGGTAATAATGGAGATTAAGCTTAAAAGTGTGTCCAACAGCACCTTTTTTAAGAGAGATGGTTGTTAAACATTTGCCAACACACCTCTACACTGACACTCTTTGAAAGTCTAATGAAGTCCACAGACCCTTTCTCAGAATAATGTTTTTAACTTGGTAAAATAAAAATATGTAGGACTACAAGAGAAAATAATTCTATTAAAATATAGTTATTGATTTTTTTTTAAGTTCATGTAACCCAGGTTAAGATGCCTTGTTTAACTCCAAATTCAGCATATGCTCTTTCCACCAAACTAATGAGGACATGTTTCCTGGAGAGAATAGGGAGGGATATAAGGAAGGTAGAGACTGATTGACAAAGGAGCTAAAGGGAAAAAAAATCAACCCCTCCTCAATACAATAATGCCCTCTCCTACTTCCCAAACCACCATCCATCCATATACACATACACACATATGAGGTTTGCTTAGGGCTCTCAGCCTTGAGGGTGGGCCAGGGAAGAGGGTGTCACAGTAGATAGAGTTCTAGACTTGTAGTCATGAAGACCAGAATTCAAATCCAACTTTAGACACTTATTAGCTGTGTGACCCTGACTAGGTAAGTCACTTACCCTCTGGTTGCCTCAATTTCCTCAACTATAAAATGGGGATAATAATAGCACCAGGGTTGCTGTAATTGAAATAACATTCAATTATGAATATTTAGAGTATTATAAATAATGTTTTAATTATAAATAAGAGTTGTAAAAAAAGTTAACATAGTGCCTGACACATAATAGGCAATATGCAAGTATTTATTCCTTCCTTCCCATTCTTCTTGATAAGCACATGCATCTGCTCAGGTAATCTGACTACCAAGTAGTTAGCCTTCCCTTCTCTAAAGACCTCATCCTACATCCGGTGTCTAGACAGTAATGCCACTAGGAAAGGGACATATGTTGATCAACCAGGACATGATAATGTTATACATTTGCTTTTCTATGGAACCAATCTCTCTTCCCTCAAACTGACAGGCTTAAAGTTATCAATTCATCTCAAGGACTGACATATCCCAGCATTTCAGCACCAAGTCAGAGCCAGAGAGGTGACATGGACTAAGTGATGAGAAGTTCTATTTCTTCTGCCTTCTCCCCCCTCTAGCTGGGCTCCTGGAGGGACTTTGGATGCAAGGTTGCCATGGATTTCCACAACGATGATGCTGAGTGGCCCAAACATGGACATCACTTCCAACTCTGTTTCAAGCTCCCCCAAAAAGAAGGCAGTATTACTGCTTGGAATAGTGGGCCTCTCTTTATACCCTAGGCTGGCATGTGAAGAGTGGTAACAGTACATCCCAGCAGAATCCATGAAGCATTCCCAGCAAAGACCTCACTTCACAGTCTTTCCAAAAGATGGGATTGTACCATTAATGTAAATAAAACTTCAGGTGACTCAAAGGGCAAGATGCATGATGGGTAGAAATAGGTTTGTGCTCAGCAAGGAGTAAAAACGACCTCCTCATGGAATGTCTTGGTCCATTATGGAGACCAAGAAATGAGAGCTGGACAATCCAAGGAATGTATCAATATGTATCTCCCTAAAAAAGTTTTAATACCTAGATTAGAAGTTCTCACCATTTTTTCATGTCACAAACTCCTTTGGCAGTCTGGAGAAACCTACGGACACCTCAAAATAATGTTTTTAAATAACCAAAGTAAATGCTAAATTTTAGTTAAGGTTTAACAAAAATAATATGCCATTTTTTTTCTCATCCAGGTTCATAGACTCCCTGAAATCTACCCATGAATACCAGGTTGAGAACCCTTGGCTAAAAGAAAGGCTTCCATCATGCTGAATGATTGTTTACGGAGAATTAAAGAGTAAAAATAGATGAGTCACATGGGATGAAAAAATGTGATGTGTTTTCTTATCTCTATCAGTGAAAGGAAAATGTAAATATATGTAACATATACATATGCATGTACACACACAACACACATGTGTGTGTAGTTGATACATCTATATATCTTCCATTAAAGTCTTTCTCTGATGTCTCATCATTATATAGAAGTGACTGTGGATTTTTCAAGGCCATGCTGATAAAGAGCAAATATTGGTAGATTTTAGCAAGCTAGAAAAGCTTTGAATATACGTCTGTACCATGTCTCTTGTCCAAAGACCAGGATAACTTTGAAACCTTCTCACCAAAAGGCTGGCCAGGAGATGATTTCTTTTTTGGTCTCAACAACTCAAGAAGACTATTTTTTAAGGCATTAGAATGGTTACAGTCTGTATCAGTAGAAACACCCATAGATCTGGTAAAGCGGTGGTGCCAGACCAGGAGTCAGGAAGACTCATCTTCCTGAATTCAGAACTGGCCTCTGATATTTACTAGATGGATGACCTTAGACAAGTCACTTAACCCTGTTTGCCTCAGTCTTCTCATCTGTAAAATGAAGTACAGAAGAAAATGGCAAACCACTCTTTGCCAAGAAAATCGCAAATGAAGACAGAGTTGGACACAACTGAAAATGACAACTGCGTGTTACTGGATATAGTTTTATTATTCTTGTATGCCTTTTCTCAACCTCCCTTTCCATGCCAACTGAAAACACATTTCCTTGTCCCCTCTCCTTCTCCTTGCCAAAAAAGCACCAAAAGAGAGAAAAGCATTTGTCAATGACAACACAGCATAGTTCTCAGATCCCTTTATAAAACCAACTTTTATGACACTGCTATCATGGTAGTCTAGAACAATGATACATTGGTAGGTTGAAGAATGGAAAAGGTGGGGTGGTTTGACTTAGAGTTTAATAAGGAAAGAAAGGGTCAGGCAAATGGATTCCCCCATGCATGGACAGCAACATTCCTCTGTTTCTCAAGTCTCCTTGATTTGACAAATCATATCTCTCAACATGTTTGATAGATCCATATTTGATCCTACATGAAGATTCCATGCATATCAAATTAACCAGGTGATAAAACACAGGTTTGTTTTACATGCTTATTCTGTGTTAACTCTGCCCCTAAGTGGTTAAGTCGGTTTATTGCAAGTTAATTAGTCTTCCCTGGGCTCTATTATTTATTTATATATGCCACTGTTACATAATGCTTTCACTATTCAGCACCAAGGCAATAAAACCTAGCTTGAGGTTTACAGTCAGACATTATTTGAGGGAGAGTAAGCTCTGAGATGGTCACCTAGGAACTAATGCCAGTCAGTTACTCTCTCCCTGGGAAACACTCCCAGGTTCCCTAGGCTATTTTCCCCCCACTGACACTGAAAGGGATGAATGCCTGCCTGCCTTCTGCTTATTAATCAACCCAGAGAACCTTTGCTCTCCAGGCCTAAGATGCCTCCATGTGGCTCCTTCTGTGGTGGGTGTTATGTGAAGACTGCAACTAAATTTGGGGGTGGGGGTGTTTGTTTCGTTTGTTATTTTTTGGAATGTACAGTGGTTGCCTTAACTTTGAGAATCCCACTCTTCACTGCTCTTTCTCCACTTTGAGAATATGGCCTGAGCACAGGGCCCCTTTCCCCTATGCCCAGAGCCAAGATTTGGCTTCCTTTTAGGGGTGGAGGGGGTGGGGAAGTTACTGCCATAACATCCTGTGTATAAAACTTCCTCTATAGGCAAGTCGCCGGCTGCGGCTTCTGCCAGGTGCAGCTGCCAGAATTCTCAATGCGGTTTGAACACAATTTGCCAGTGTTGGTTCAGCTCCACTGACTTCCAGTTGGGGGGCCATATGCTGCCTCTAATCCGCATGTGGAATTCCCACTGATGTCAATAGGCACAGGGGTGGGTGGTTCAATGGAACTAGATAGCAGCACGTCCTGAAAAGTCCTCCCACCATGGAAAGGCAAGGCCTTTTGGGATGGGCCCAGACTGTTCCAACTTCGACTTAATCCAGAGGCCCCCAGGCTCAGAGAGAGCCACCTCACCCATTCTGGTGGGCATGCAGATGGAGGTGAAGGAGGCGTGTCTCACTTGGTTTTGGCAGCTCTCTCTCTCTTTTTGTAGAGTTTGTGTGGGAGCCTCTGCGTTCTGCCATCCCATACCCCTTTCTCCTCTGCACAGCTCTTTGCCAAGGAAGTCAGCCAAGGGAGGTGCCAACACAAAGTCCAGACTTCGGATTTCACTCATTCTTTGTTTAATTGGATATTTGGTCCTGCTGGGCAAAATCGGCTCTCCACTGACTCTGCTTTTTGCTTTTCCTCAATATGCTTAGGCATTGTTCAGACTATGACTAGTCCTCCCTTCTAGGATTACACACACACACACACACACACACACACACACACACACTTCCCTCCCACTGCAGAAGTGGGAACAACAGTCCATGGAGGTGACAGGTAAAATCTCACACAGCACAGCCACACTTCTGGAAACCTAGTTTCAAGCTCCCATTAGAAAAGAGTTGTTCTCCACCTACGTAGACGGTGGCAGAATTGTCAGCATGTGCTGAAGACAGGCCAAGACTGATAAAGCAGCAAATAATCAGAGGGAGGGGATCAGGACCTAGGTTCATCGGAGGAAGGTGAGGCCAGCGCTTGGCGTCTGCCTCTAGCCCGGTAATTAGTCTCCTGCTTTCCCAAGTACTGAAATTCATACAATACAAAACAACAAATTAGATGGTGACCAGGAAGTCCACAGATTTGTCTTCCATTTTCAGCCACCAAGAAAGTATGTTGTTGGGTCAGTGGAGGTGGCATATGCCTGTTATCTCAGCTACCAGGAAATCTAGAGCAGCAGCTGGGGAATTCTGAGCTTCTGTGGGATAGGCAGATTGGCATCAATACGGTGAGCTCTAAGAGAAGAGACTGGGATGGTGGGGGGATACCAGGTTGCCTAAAGAACCAGAAACTGTCTCAGGGCTGAAATGGAGCAGGTTCCTGAGCTCAGTCTGGACAAAATGAGGACAGTTAGTGTTTGGGTTTGTTTTTTTTTTTTTTTTAAACTGTGTATTGGGATGACAACACTAAGAAAAGAATGGGGAGAAAACCCCACAAATCCTAACAAGGTTTTCTTTCATCTAGAGAGCTGCCCAATTTTACCTCCTGCTTATTCTACAGCAGAAATAAAGGGTGGGAGAGTCATTGATTCTGCAAATAATGTACACACTGCTTGGAAGTTGCTTTCTTACTGGTAGGGCTCAAAGTAAGCTATCGGAATCCTCTGACAACTTGGGTTCAGCTTGAGGGAGAGGGAGAGGGAGAGGGGGCTGAAGAGGGTGAGGGAAAAGAAAAAGGGGAGAAAATAAGCTTTTAATAATAGGGAGCTCTTTAAGGTGGATCTCTTTGAGGGTAAATCTGAGACTGCTCCAAGGGGCAGACAGATAGGCAGGCAGGCAGGCAGGCAAGAAGAGCAGATGATTGCTTAAATCCTAGCCTCTCCCAACAGATGTTAATCAGTCTTGTTAAGGAGTCCAGATAGGAATGGAAAAGGAGAAAGGCTGTGTATGCGATTAGATCCAATCAATGGACTCCGAGGCACTCCTGCTGACGTTGGGGGTTTGGTACTTGCATTCCTTCCCTCTGGTTTTCTTGTCTCCTTCACTTCTGCATGTCTTTGGCTGATGGACAGCTTCCACGAGACGTCTGCAGAATTGTAGGGAACATTAGGACCACCTTAAGTATCCCTAGCTATGGATTGTGAGGGCCCTATTAAAATACAAAATCCTCAGTCACAACAGCAGGCCAGAAATCTGCTGATGGTCAAATAAATCACAATATTTCAGAGATCCTGTTAACAAGCACCCATTAAAATTTGACAACCAGGTACTACCAAAGAAAATGGACATTTTTTAAAAATCGGGTCGGTTTTGCTGTTTCAGCGAGACCAGGCAGGTTTACCTGTTCCTTTACATTTTAAACACCGGAGTCTGAAGGTGTTAAGTGTCTGGGTGCTACCTCGTTAATGGAATGTGCTGTGTTTATTGGCCAGGCCACATTTGAATCAAGCTTGTTAATGAGCCTCCTGTTGTAACTCGGCTGTCAGTCATAGCGCCATTTTTTAATCAAAAGATAAAACAGTCAGTCATCAAGGATTAATGACCCTTACGGTATCCATATGAGGCTGGTATTTATCTCTTAAAAGAAACTGGAAGAAAGAAAAATGACCAGATTTTGTTTCAGTAAGCAGTTTAAATCTGCTCTGGTAAGTTGAATTCATTCATTCATTAATTCAGTCATGTGCCTGGAAAAACCCAGCAGGAGCCCCTTCCATCATAAGAACTTCTGACTGTGAAATAAACCCTGAGTAACCAGATTAACTATGAAGTATGTATCCGTCAGGTTTTAGGCATTAGTTCAAGTGTACTTTCCGTGCGTTAGAGCTTATTGTAACTGGTTGCCATTTCAGATATTATTGGGAAGAAAAGGGGAAAAAAAGAATCTTTCTAGATACTCCCTCCCCCCACACATGTACACACACACACACACACACACACACACACACACACACACAAATGGAGCTGATGTATGCTAGGATATTCTTGTGTGGGCTTGAGTTAAAGGAGACCATCAATATTTTAAATAGATTCTCCTACAGTTCCCATGTTTCTGCATCGTACCATGTGGATAAATATCTGTCTGCCTCTGAACACACAGAGACCCTGGTGATCCTATAACATATATATGTATGCAGACACACAGGAAGTAATAGCCACCAAAACACTCACTTAAAGTGTTTGGGGGCTTTGTTTATAGCTGTTAGCATGACACTGAAATCTTTTACGCAGCAGCCCTAGATGTATTTTGGCCATAAAACAAAACGATTGCCCTTGCTGTCATTCAGATTGAGCCGTGATGTTTTCCAAGTTGGCAGTCTTCAGTGCAGAATCCTTCCTCTGCTTCTCCTTTCCTCCATCGTTTATATGTAGATGGCCAGGGGGCAGGCTGTTATAATGTTCCCTTTTCTGATTTTTAAAGCCATATAGTCAGGAAATCTCTGGATTTGGGTTCCCTCAGCAATATCATTACCCAACCCAGTGTTATGATAATAGTGCATAGGCCATTTGGGAAACTAAATGTAATTTTCACACATAGGTCTCTGCATATTTTATAGAGAAAGGGAAAAAAATAAAGAGAAAACCTGGGTGGAATATCACAAAGCAAGCCTGGAAAAATTTGTGCTAGCTAACCTACATGAGAGTAGGCAAATGCTTAATTGTTCCCTGAGACAGCCCAGTCCTAGGTATTACCATGTTTTTTTCCTTCATTCATCCATTCACCAAGAATTAAAGACCATTTACCATTGCAGGCACTATTTGGGTAATGAGGGAAACATTAGGATAAATAAGAAATAGCTTTTTCCCTCAAAGAGATAATGACTAAATTGTTCATACTTTTTGATACCCCAATGATAGGTATATATCCCAAGGAGGCCAAAGATAGAAAAACTCTGTGTGTGTGTGTGTGTGTGTGTGTGTGTGTGTGTGTGTGTGTGTGCAAAACATACATAGCAACACTTTCATGGTAACAAAAAATAAAAATGAAGTGAAAGCTATCAATTAGGAAATGGATGAACAAATTATGTTATAAGAATGTTACAGACTACTATTGCATGACAAGAAATAAGAAATTTAAAAAAAACTTAGGAAGACTTTTATGAACTGATGCAGAATGATATTATCAGAGCCTTCAGATATACATCAGAAGAATGTATAAAATGACTATATAATATCCTTACAGGGTCCCTAAGGACAGCCCTGGGACTCCGTATACGTGGAACCCACAAGGCTGCAAAGGCATGAAGAGACGTCAGGGAGAGAGAAAAGCAAGAGAGCTGAAGTGAAAACTTTTGAATAGTCAGCCAGTATAAGACAGACTACCTTGGTCCTCACTGCCTGAATGGCCAGATGTCTTACATAGCACCCTTCTCCCCAGGGTTCTGTTACCCTAAAGGGGACTGGGGAGGGAGGAGTGCTATCTAGACTCTGAAAATTATTCCAGCCTCTGATGCTGTTCTCTCAACTCTAGGGAGTAGTCTCTGGCACCCCAGATCTATTTAGCTACTAACATTAGCTTTTACACAAAAATTTTTACTTCAAAAGGTTTAATCACAAATGCACAAACTTACCCCCTAATGTTGGGCAGCTAGATTCGACAGAGAGATGGACCAGGAGTCAGGAAGACTCATTTTCATGAGTTCAAATCTGACCTCAGACACTTACTATTTGTGTGACTCTAGGCAAGTCACTTGCCCCAATTCCTTATCTGTAAAGTGATCTGAAGAAGGAAATGGCAAACCAATCCAGTATCTTTGCCAAGAAAACCCCAAATGGGATCATGAAGAGTTTGACACAACTGAAACATAAGAACAGCAACTCCCCACCATGTGGGAAGCATAATCTCCTCCTCTTCTTTGAATTACCTCAGTCTCTTAAGAGAAGAAGGGGATTCAGTTCATAGTTTAGCTCAACTCTCATGGAGTATAGTCCTAGTTTCAAGTACCCACCTTGAGCTCAAATCTCAGACACCTTGACTTCTAAGAGGTTCTATGCTGGTCTGACTGGCTGCACCATCCCACCTGAAACTCTAACTCTGAGGTCATCATGGCTCAAACTCCCAGCTCCCCTGAGGACTACCTGAAACTGAGGAGGACAAACAACACAGAACAAAAACAAACACCCCCATTCCCATTTCTCAGAGCCTAGCTAAAAGTAGAGCAGGGGAAAGAAGTCTTCCCTTCCCACCGGTTCAGTTCATGACCCAGCATTGAGGGTGAACTGAGATGGTCACTTGCCTGACAAAGTAAGAAAGAGTATTGTTGCTTTTAGCCTCTTTGCAGAAGCTGAAAAGAGAGTTATGGTCTCAGGCTCTCGTTTTAAAGACACAGCCAGCTAATCAAAGGATGTTTCACCCTGCCAGTTAGAAAGGAATGAAGAGGTCTCCATATTGGGAATCTGGACATGCTCCAAAGACCCCTCAGGGTGCCTATATATTAGTTAAGCTGGGCATGCCCAGATAAGCTTGGGTTACTCAGGAGTCCCTGGAGACACAGCCATATGAGGGCAGTCAGCCCCCCAACATAGCCCTTGATTCCTGTTGCCTACCATTTAATATACTTCTAATATCAGACTTGATCAGATTCGATTTCAATGTCATGCCAGACTTGGTGAAACCATTCTCTCCTTGGTCAAGCTAAGATTGTTTTTTCTTGCTCCTAAAACTAAGAGCTCATTTATTCCCATGTAGTCTTTAAACTACTCTGACTTCCCTAATTTCCATTTGCTATCTGTGTGGATGAATGTTGCATAATTGGATAAATACACAAAGTGAGATTGTGTTGTGTATAGCCAGGATTTGGCAGGAGGGAGCCAAGCTGGCTGGCTAAGAGTAAGCTACTTGTTACCCTCCCATGTAGGTATCAGGAAAAATGGCTTTTATTTTCAACCACTTGAGGTGAAGAGCCTCATACCTTTAGACAACAAATATTTGTACATAATTTGTATGTAATCGTACAAATAGATGTGTATCATTCTAGCCAAATATTCCTCCTAGTGTCAGGAGGGCAAAGGAGTTATACAAGCCATAGTTCATATCCTGGCTGCCCTCACCCCTCTAGGCAACTGGCAGCATGACCAAGATCCTCCTCCAACTCTTGCAAAGATGGTGAAAATCAAAGTCTCCCTGGGATAGATCCCAGCTGATATCCATTCATGCCGTGAGCATGTCAGCCATTCCACCTACATTACATGGGCACATGTATATTACAACTATGATAATGAAGGGAATACAATGCTAAAAGCAGCCAATGTTCAATTAATTGTTATGACTACTCCACAGTCCTAGGGAACAGATGATTAAATCTTGGTAGAAAGATGGGGGATAATGGGTACAGTGGGCAATGTCCCTGTACCTATTGGCTTTGTTTAATCATGTTTATTTGTTACTAGGAAAGTTTCAACAAAAAGTCATATTTTGAGACAGGGGAATATCAGGGAATGACTGTGGTATGAAAATGGAAGTAATAGGTAAGTTTTTTTCAATAAAAAAGATGGTGACAGTCTTCATCTGAATAACTCACTTTTTATTTTTCTCTCCCTTGCATTTATATGTGTGTGATGGGTAGGGAAGAGGGAGCGAAGCAATAACATGGACAGTGAAAAAAGGACTGACTGGAGTATGTGGGCTCAAATCTTGACTCGTTTAATTGTTTGTGTGACCTTAGGCAAGTCATTTAGCTCCATGGGCTTCAGTCATCTCCTGTGTAATGAGGTCAGTCCAGTGAAGTTCATGAACCCTTCCTCAGAATTACATTTTTAAAAAGATAATATAAATTCATAGGAATACAAAGGAAACTGTTGTAATAAAATTCAGACACCAATTTTTTTTTAAAGTTCAAGTACAACAGCTTAAGAATCTTTATTCTAGACCATAAAGTGTTAAAACAATATTTAAAGTGTAGAGGTTAAGTGTGTGCAGGATGTAATTTCCCTCTAGACCTTCATTTTGGTCTTCCCAATGTGGATCCAATAAAGTCACTTTCAACTCCCTATACTAAAAGGACCAACTCCCCAAAGTAGCTACAGGACAAGGAATACAGATAGAAGAAAGAACACAGTGCTTCCTTCAAATATTCTGGAGAAATTATGACTTTAAAAGAACCTGAATCTACATTTGCTTTCAAAAGACCTCTTTACCTATTTGTAAATAACCACCAAGACAGCTTGTGAATATCCTGACAAGGTTTTATGGCCCCCTATAGTCCCCACCTTCCACACAATCAAACTTTCTCTCTCAAATCCTTCCTAGACCCAATCAATCATTCATTTCGTATCTCCAGTCTAGGAAAATGTATTCTCAAAACACAGATCTGGACTAAGATCACTGCCTATTGAAATAATTTCACCAGCTTCTCCTGCCCTCACAAAATACCCCCTCACTGACTGATGACTGGAACTTCCAATTACAGGGAGAAATGCCTTACATTCTGCAATCATAAAGAAAGCTTAAAAGTGATGGAGAAATGTCAATAATACATATTAAACTTAAAATTACGTATACATACTTGTCCAGAGAGCTAGTTGTTAAACATTTATTTGCTAGTATGTCCCTTAGATGTCATCCATTAGAGTGAAAAGAGGCCCCTGTTCAGTGAGTTTTGATATATATATATATATGCCTTCTAGCTATTTCTCAGAGTATCCATTTCAAGAATGTCCCCTAGTCTTTAACTTGGACAAGTGTTAACTTCAGGAAATCCAACTGGTTTTAGAATTCCTCTCGGAAGTAAGAGTTGCAAGGGACAAAATCTTTGGACATAGGCCCATAGCTTTTTCTCATTTCTCTTTACAAGATGCATACACATACTCTTACACACACACACACACACACACACACACACACACACACACACACACACACACATACATCCTTTTTATTTTAATATTTTAAAACAGGGATTCTTTCTTAATGCAGGTCCATGGACCCCCAAGGATAGATTTCATAGGGTGAAGTTACATCTTTATTTTCATTAATCTTTAACTGAATCTTGACATTTCTTTCTATTATGAATAAAGAAAACAAACATTATTCTGAGAAATCCAAAGGCTTCATGAGACTGACAAAGGGATCCCTGACCCCACAAAAAGATTAAGAACCCTGCTTTGTGATTTCACCATTGTGGGCAGGTCTTCCTCTAACACATATTTCAAACCTTCCACAACTTAGGAGAAAGTCTGCCCTGGCCAAAACCTCCTAGTGGTGATCTTCTAACTTAGTTAGGCAGGTTCTCAGATAACAAATACCTAATTCATCACTGGGCCTGTACTTGTAGACAGTTCAGCTGGGAAGGACCTGCTAAATCCTGAAATCTAATGGCATAGACTTTAAGAACCCTTCTCATAGGGAGGCTAGGTAGTGCAGTGAATAGAGCACCAGCCCTGGCATCTGAGTTCAAATCTGACTTCAGACACTTAACACTTACTAGCCGTGTGACCTTGGGCAAGTCACTTAACTCCAAATTGCCCTACCTTCCCTCCTCCAAAAAGCAAAAAAAAAAATTTTTTTTCACAATAAGGTATCATATCATGATAGTACTTCATTACAATGAAGAATGCCATGGATTACTATGACCAAAATGACCCAAATATACTTTCCTTTTATGTTTAAAGATGGCCCTGCTAATCCACCATGAATAGCAGTCACAGTAGGAGAGGGTTTTCTATTATTGTTTAAGAGGCAGTATGGGACTTTCTATATATGACTTAGGATTACCCCTTTTCCTGAATCACAGCTTTTGCTCTCCCTAAGTCATGGGAACCTTTATTAAGAGCCCTCAGCCTCCGTCCTCCCTTTTTTGAGGAACAGCCCGGGATAATTTGCATGGCCTGGCCCATGATAAAGATGGGAGATGGAAAGACATCTATGTCCAGAAAGACATCTATGTCCAGAAAGACATAGGGATTCAGTGCTGGGTGCTACTAGGTAGAAAACATTCCCCAGGTTCCAGGGAAGGGAGAAGGTAAACAGAAATGACCCAAAGAGAGCTCTGAGATATCATGAAATGACCCAAAGAGAGCTCTGAGGGAGTGTTAGAGGCCTTATAATTTATAATCCTGGGGCTGGATGAGGGTGGTGGCATAGTGGAGGTAACATGGCAGAAAGGGTCACTCTTTCCCACTGGTGCTGGACTATATAGAGTTATTTCTCCACCTGCAGCCCCCCTCTAGTCCTCTGCTCCTAGTATGCGCCATACATTTCTTTTCCCAGCCTTAATTCTGTTCTACCTCCTTGCCTCTCTGTTTCTTCATCATTCCTCCCTCTGAATTGGGGCCAGTTTTGACGGATTAGGCCTGAATCCTGACTGACAATGTTAGGTCTCTTTTGTGGCTGCCTCTCAGACCAGAATGTTTCTGGGTCCTTTAAACTTTCTTTTCTTTTCTACTTCAGGCCCTTACTCTAGACACAAATTGTCTCTTCGAGTGACTGTATGAATATCTCCTTGAATCTGTAGTCTACAATTCACCAGCTAATAGACCATGAGTAATAACAGATTAACAACACATAATTTCTGATGAAGATACTCAACCAAAAGCTTGTTTGGGGGATCTCAAAATGGGAAGTCTATGCAACATTTGGTTAAATCCACTAGTCAAAGTGACTGGCATTTATTAAGCACCTATTGTATGCCAGACATTATGCTAAGAACTGGATAGAATGGTATCTTGTTTGATACAACAATAATAACCTTGTTAAACTTACATAGTGTTTGTGTTACTTAGTAGATGCTAAAGTAATATCTGTATTAAAGGTGGAAACAGAGGATGGAGTGTCATCTCTGATATAACTCTTATGTGACAGAGACCTAGGTCAAAGTTCAAGTCATTAATTCAGTTCTTTTCAGTAAGAAAGAAGGCAGATCTCAGCTGCCTTTGTTGGTAATAGGAAATTTCTTTGGGCCTCAGTTTCCTCATCTGGAAAATGAAACAGTTGGATGATATATGGCCTCCAAATTCTCTTTCAGCTTCAAAACTATGATTCTAGGTGGCATAGTGGATGAGTGCTTGATCTAAAGTCAGGAATACCTGAGTTCAAATTAGCCTCATACACTTACTAGCTATGTGACTTTGGGTACAAGTCAGTTAACCACTGATTACCTCAGTAGCCTCATTTATAAATCGGGAATAACAATAGCAGCTATCTCTCAGGGTTGTTGTGAGGAGAGAGGGAGAGAGAGGGAGGAAGGGGAGAGAAAGAGAGAGAGAGAGAGAGAGAGAGAGAGAGAGAGAGAGAGAGACAGGATCGCCTACCTCCCCCTGTTTACCAGGATCTGATTTGGACCCTGCCTCCCTTGACACACCTTTCTGGTCATCTAAGGACATAAAAAAAATCCCATCAACATGAAGCCGATGCCCCTTCAATTTGGTAGATGCCTGAAGACCACATGAGTTATCATGCCCTGCCCTGCTGACCACGTATGTTTCCATATGGAGATGTTTGGAATCACACCTATAAAACTTAACTACTACTGTATCTTACTGTGTTAAGACAAAGTAATGTACCTCCTTTTGTTAAATTAGACAATCAGCAAATATTTATTAGCACCTACTATGTGTCAGGCACTGGGGGGCTAAGTGCTGGGGATACAAAGGTAAAATGATCTCATGATGTAATGAAGGAAGACAGCACACAAGAAGCAGTTAAAAGGAGCGGGGAGAGAGAGAGGGTACCCTGCATCGGGGGTATGATAAAGTCCAGAGGAATGCAAGCAGGGTGAGAAAAGATGAGGTGCCCTGAGTTCCCTTCTTAAATGGAGGAGCTAAGACAAGCTCTCCATGTCTACCCTCCACCCTTTCCAATATGGAAAGAATAATGCCCCAGGGACAGGGGGTACTAATGAAGTATGATATGATCTTGCAGTATGATGAGTTTCTGAAGAGCTTGATGAAGTCCAGAAGAATAACCAGGTGGGAAATGATGCAATGGCCACCTTAGGTGCCCTCCCAAGGATCTGGGAAGAACTAACTGTTCATTTAATACCCAAATTGCCCCTAAATTAACAGAATACCAGTACAGAGACAGAGACAGAGACAGAGAAGAGAGACAGAGAGATAGAAACAGAGTGACAGAGATTCAATGGGAGAGGAATACCAGGAAGTCAAATTCCTGACTCAATGATAAATCACATCACAGCTGCACCAAGTACTGAACTGATAGAATTTTTCCAGTTTTGAATTCCTAAAAGTTGAAAAAAAAAAAACCCCCAGTAATTGCAGCCTAATTGAAAACTAGGCAGGATGGTGCCCTAGATTCTAGAGTCCAAAGCTGCTCTCCCCCTCTATAAATTGCTTTCTAATCAACCAGCTGATATTTGAAGAGTATTTCTCATATTCCTCCAGAAAAGCATTTAATAATAATTACTATTTCCACAAGCGCTTTAAGATTTACAAAGTGGGGGTGGCTAGGTGGTGCAGTGAGTAGAGTTCTGGCCCTGGAGTCAGAAGGACCTAAGTTCAGAAACGGCCTCAGACACTTAACACACAAACAAAAACCTAGCCGTGTGACCTTGGGCGAGTTACTTAGCCCCAATTGCCCTCCAAAAAGCAAAAAAAAAAGATTTACAAAGTGCATTCCTCATAAAAAAAAAACACTGTAAGAGAATTATATAAAGATTAGCATACCCATTTTGCAGATTAGAATACTGAGCCTCAGAGAGGTGAAGTCATTTTGGAGAGGTCACATAGCTAGTAAGCACCAGGTCTGAGATTGAAACCCCATCATCCAGTCTCTAGGACTTGCGTTCTCTGTGCTACTGCCTCTCACCATCAGGATCTAATAGAAAGAATAAATTCTTGTCCCAACTCCAAAAGATTTGGTTTCATCGTGGAACTTAAGAAAGAAGCAATGAGAAGAGTCCAGGAGAATGACATCTGTAATGTACTTACAATATCTATGTCACAGAAGAAACTGCTTCTCCAACTCCTGGAGCAGTATGTTGTTCTAGGTGATCCTAAAAATTCAAGTTGAAAAGACCCTGGACAGCTATTGGCATTGCCTTCCAACCAAATGTGTCTGGGATTGAATACAAGGAAATAGGAACAGTGCTTAGCAGAATTGCCAATCTAGACAAAGTTTGCCTCTAGCTCTCTCCTCCTTTCCCCTCCTGTGCCCTTCATCTCCCATGCCTCCAGATGAGGATGCTCCATTAAGGCACACCCTCCAGGCCCACACTGCCTGGCTTCAAATCTTTCCATTTTTGTCTTCCCTTTTCCTCTCCCTCCCCATGCTACCAATCAAAATGTACAGCAGGGTAGGTGCCTTATTTCCTCTTAGCTAACTGTCAAACTAGGAAGTAATGTGACATCCATCTATACAAAACAATCTACACAGGTAATGGTTTAATGGATTAGGTTGCATTGAGAAATATGATGTCCAAGACTAGGAAAGCAATAGACTGGTTGCACTCTACCCCAATAGTTATACAACATCTGGAATATTGCATATCTAGGTCTGGGTAAGAACTCTTGGGAATTTTTTGCTTGGGGTTGCTTTTAGGGTTTTTAAAATTAACATGCATTTATTTTCTTTCTCTCCCCTATCCTCCTCCACATTGAAAAAGAAAAAAAAAGGAAAAACAATGCATAACCAGTATACATATAAATTTTTTGCTTTGGTGAATTTAAATTTTATTTTTTAATAGTATTTTTTCCAATTACATGTAAAAACAATTTTTAGCATTCATTTGAAAAAAAATTTTTTGAGTTCTAAATTTTCTTTCTCTTCCTCCCCTCCACCTCCCTAAAAAAGGTAAGAATTTTAAATAAGCTACATATGTACAATCATGTAAAACATATGTCCACATAAGTCATGTTGTGAAAAATGAAATAGACCAAAAGGAAAAAACCGTGAAAAAGACAATAAAAGTGAAAATATTATGCTTTGATCTGCTTTCAGGCTCCATAGTTCTTTCTCTGGATGTGAATGGCATTTTTCATCACAAGGCCTTTGGAATTGTCTTGGATTATTGTCTTGTTGAGAAGAGCTAAATCATTCATAGCTGATCATCTCACAATGCTGCTGTTACTGTATACAACGTTCTCCTGGTTCGGCTCAGCCAGTCTACATATTTAAGCAAAACAAATTCTCACATTGGCCATGTCCAAAAATATATATCTCATTCCAAGTACTGAGTTCATTGGTAGCATTCTTCACCATCAGTCATCTGGAATTATGGTTGATTGTTGTGTTGAATAGAGTACTTAAGTCAGTAAGACCTTTTTGGAATTCATTGACAAGCTTAGGAGCATCCAGAGGAGAATTGCCAAAGTGCTTTGGAGACTAGAGATGAAGATATATAAGGATCAAAGACCTGTGTAGCCTGGAAAGAAGGATGAAGGGGGATAGAAACATTATCTTCAGATATGAAAAATAATGGCACATGAAGACAGATTAGATTTGTTCTGGTTAGCCCTAGAGGACAGAATTAGCAAAAGCAGATAAAAATTGCATAGAGGTACTCTTTAGGTGAATATAAAGAAAAAAGTCTTAATTAGTAAAGAAGGTGTATTTATTAAACAGCCACTATGTGTCAGAAACAGTGCTAAGCACTTTTCTCTGGGTAGCTAGGTGACACAGTAAAGAGAGCATTGGCCCTGGAGTCAGGAGGACCTGAGTTCAAATCTGGCCTCACACACTTAACACAAAACTAGTCGTGTGACCTTGGGCAAGTCACTTAACCCCAGTTGCCCTACCTTACCCCTCCACAAAAAATGTATATATATATATATATATATATATATATATATATATATATATATATATATATATATATGTAAAAAGTATTTTCTCAGTTGATATTCACAAAATAGGTGCTATTATGATTGACATTTTACAGTTGTATGACTCCAACTCAGTTGAAAGAACTGAGGCAAACAGAGGTTAAGTGACTTGCCCAGGGTCACATAGCAAGGAAGTAACTAAGGTCAAATGTGAACTCAGGTCTTCTTGACTCTAGGCCCAGCCTTCTATCTACTTCACTGCCTGGCTGCCACTAATGGCAAGGGTGGTCCATTTATTTGTAGGTCAAAGGATCCAGGTTCAAATGCAAGCTTCTGTCTAACTCTACCTATGTGACCCTGAGCAAGTCATTTAGTCTCTAAGGGCCTCAGTTTTCCTCCTGTCTAAAATTAAGGCAATGGACTAGTTAAAGGCCTAAGGCTTTGAATATCTGAACCTATAAATAATTAGATCAGACTAAAGGTGAAAAGAACTGTCTGGGAAAGCAGTAGGTCTTCACCTGGAAGTTGGATTTGTCCCTTGTCAGGAATTTTGTAGAATTTTATTATTCAGGTTTCTGAAGTCCCTTCTCACTCTAAGATTCTGTTGTTATGTGACCTCTCCCATTAAACTTGCATTTTAAAAGAAAATGCCTAGAGAGGGCAATGTTTAGCCCACAGACCTGACTCCAAAGGCACAAATAAATCTCTAATTGTGGGTACTTCAGACCCCACAGCTGGCTTATGGAGGGAATGTTTAGAAGGGAGTTCATCCCCAGTTAGGGTTACCATGATAAAAACTTTCTTAATAGTCATAGCACCATGTATCAGAGAAGAATAACTTGATGATATAACACCAAGTGACCAACTCTATTTTCAGTTCTACTACCATGTAGAGAGCCCCCCAACTCTGATAGTACTTGTCCAAGATTAGTATAAACAAGAGCAATCTCAGTGATGTGACTCCAACTTCAGTGAGAAAGATAGGAATTTTCTGTAGCTACAGATATAGAGATAGAGATAGAGATAGAGATAGAGATAGAGATAGAGATAGAGATAGAGATAGAGATAGAGATAGAGATAGAGACAGAGATAGAAATAGGCATGTATTTTTTTCCAAACCAAACTCAGGACACAGAATCTAGCAAAGGATGTTACCCTCTTTCAAAACCTCATTTAAAAGTGCACTTTCTCTTCATGAAATCAAGGTGGATTCCAGAGAACCCAGAATCAGATGGCCAGTATATCTATGAGAGATCCTGGAAAAAAGGAGTCCAGAAATAGCTCTGAAATTAAAGAATGAAGCAAAAATCAAGAGCAGGGGAGGGGAGCAGAAAGGAACAAGAATAGAAAAAATAGAAAGAAAGGGGGGAAAAGACAAGAAAAAAAACCCCAAGAAAAGTCCAGAACAACTCAAGTAAAGTGATAAAAGAAAACAGAAACAACTTTAATTTGCATGGATTTTACTGTTTACAAAGTCCCGGTCACATGCATTTTCTTTTTTTCTCTTTAATAATTTATTTTTCCAAATTATATATAAAAACAATTTTTAACATTAACTTTTTTTTTAATTTGGGTGACAAATTCTCTCCCTCCTTTCCCTTCCTTCCCTCTCCCCTCATTGAGAAAGCAGGCAATTTGATATAGGTTATACACCAATCACATACATTTCCTTATTTGATCCACTTAACTCCCAGTGCTAGCCAGAGGTATGCAGGTAAATGTTTAGCAACCAACTTTCCAGGTGAAGAAGAAAAAGAAAAATGTATGTAATATATACTTTAATCAATATAATTTAACACTTTGATCATTGGTAATAGTTTAATCTGAATTATGAACATGTTCTCCATCACTGTCTTAAGTCTAAACAATCAACAAAATAATAAACCAAACCTTGATTTGTAATTTTTAGATTTTTGAGTTGTGAATGCTCACAGTAATCATTTAACAATCAGCTCTCATGGGCCCATAAGAGATGGCTCCAAAAACCCCAAGATGCTAGCCCTACATTTTAGATAGAAACAAAGCTCTGAGAGGTTAAGGGATGGTCACAAAGTTACTAAGGGCTAGAAAAGAGACTGGCACTCAGATCTTCTGATTCCAACTCCAGGACTTTACCCAAATGTAATAAATGGAAATAAAATTAGGTATTTAGTATGTCTCCTCTGGCTTTCTAATACTGGCCATTTAAATACCAAAGCCTCACAGTATAAGATTTGGGAAAGCTTTAAAACACCTCCCAGTTTAGAAACATGTGTTTCTAATCTGATCGATGTGTAGTAGGCAGGAAAACCAGTAGTCTTTTTAGCAGGATCAGACAATCATCCCTCCTTCATCATCCTTTTCTCTCCATCCCCCAATCCCCATCGCCAATGTGAGCAGAATATCCTCAGATTTCAGCCTCTGGACTATTTATCCTCAGCCTGCTGTGGGGAAAGTGCCTTCCCCCCTGCTATTGAGGGCTCCTCCTTGAATCCATTCCCAGAAAACAGAACCTAAGTCCAAAGGACCTGAGAAAATCTAAGAATTTCAAGTCCCACTAGAGACATTTAAGGTCAGAGTGTCTCAGGATTCCAAGTATCTTTTGATGAGATTAAAGAGGCAAAGTGGATTTTTTTCCCTTCTTTACTGAGACAGGTTCACAAGGTCTGGAAAGTCCCACCAACTTGCCATGCGTTTCTCATATCAAATGACTTGTACTTTTTAAAACTTGGCATGCTCAGATGGGTAATCTGAATTTAACCAGCAAGTGTTGCTGTGAAGTAAAGTGTATTCATTCATTCATTCATTCATTCATTCATTCATTCAATAAACACTTATTATGTGAAAAGTTAGGCAGAGTCCTTATTCTTTTACTCTTCCCAACAGGAAAAAAAAAAGATGAATAAGCCACATTTTTTATCCACCTATTAGGCTGTATCATGGGTGTAACCTCCCCTCTGGCCATTGTCTCTAAACTCTACTCCTTCCTTTTCATGTCAGCTTTGGAGTTTTGCCTGGGGTCCCTTCAGCCAGTGCCAGCAATTGAACTTGTTTTGGTTTAGAGTTAAAATTGCCCCATGGTCCTCATAGATCACTTTTTCTGCCAGATTGGGGAATTTCTTTAAGACAAAAAGATATTTATAAAATCAAAATAGATCAGAGCCCCAGTGAGGAAAATTCCTAACATCCAGACAGCAGTTTTGATTTCTGACCAATTTAAATTCTGTGTATTTCTAGCTAACCCCTGGCTTCCTCCAGTCCCCTTGTTTGGTATGAACTAAGTGTACAGACATGTAATAAAAGTCATTGTGATTGACCATAAACTTTTACATAAAGAAAAAAATCTAACTAAAGAAAAAAATCTATATTTTTAAAAGAAAAAAAAAGATGATGTGACAGCACCTATTATCAAATAGGCTAGAGGTGAGAACTGGGGAGAAGAGTAGATCTTTCAGAACTTCCATGAGTCCCTGAAGTTGTGATTACAACTGGTAGCCTCCACCCTCATTCTTTGTTCCAAGATGCCTGCAGAGACCCAATGGCCCATTGCAATCTCCCCCTCAGCTGCCATCTGCTCCCCTCTCTCCTCTGTTTCCTCCTTCTCACAGGCAGACAGCTTGCCCATGTGCTGTGTCATCTTTGCTCAGTCTGTCTCTCACTGGTTCAGGAGCCCCCCTTCAAAGCTACATGGCCAATATAAGTGAGGAGGGGGAGAGAAATTCCCTTCTTCCCCCTCCTCACCTTGTAGAGGATCTCTTCTACAGGCAGCTCCTAGCTTGTAATCTCTCCTACTCTTAAACCTGAACTTCTGAAACTCATCCAGGACATATCTACTTAAAGCCCCCAGACTCAGCTAGTTGTGCTGGTGTCCTCTAGACTCAATCAAAGGAGCATTAGCACCTTACCAAGGAATCATACCAAAGACCCTCTATAACTATATATAGGGAGATAGACTACCTCCCTCACACTAACGTAGTCCCATGCTATGAGTCAGTACTATGCTGATGAATAGTCCCTGAAGCACAAGTACATGGAGCTTTTTAGCACAATGTCAGGACCACATTGTAGGAGGCTGCATTTCTCATCCTAGGTCTCCTTTGGTTTTCTCAGCATTCATGGATTCTTCTAACAGTCTTCTCTGGACTTGTGGTTAATTGGGTTAAGGTTCCCAGAGGCCTTCAGACAAAAGTGCCTAAAGTTGAAACCCAATATCATAGTAGTAGACAGTGAGGGTAACCCCAACCTGCAAAATATTCAAAGTATTAACAAGAGAATCTAGGCGATGCAGTGGATAGAGCACTGGACCTAGAGTCAGGAAAACTTGAGTTCAAATTCATCTGCAAGCGCTTACTAGCTGTGTGTGTGCTCCTAGGCAAGTCAACAAGTTTCTCCATTTGTGAAATGAGAATAATAATAGCATTTACCTCCAAAGGTTATTGTGAGGATCAAATGAAATAATAATTTCAAAGAACTTAACACAGTGATATATATGTATATATTATATATATACAGATATATGCATAGTAAGCACTATATAAATATTAGTTATTATTGTTATACAAGGTATACAATAGAAATAAAGATTCAGGTCCCATCTGGAGGATCCATATATCCTAAGAAGATGACCAACTGTTATATTACATGGGTTATATTATTTATTTTATATGTAAATATATAATATGTTATATTTAGATGTGTCTTGGATACAATGCCAAAGATCTGCCAAAGGATTAAAAGTGCCTGACACTGACATAGTAGGCTCTTAATGAATGTTTTCTGGATGACTGAATTCAATTTGAGCACTAAGAAGCACGATATACGTGCCAGGCACTGTGCTTGATGCTAGAGATACAAAGAAAAATGAAGAGTCCCTGCCTTCAAAGAGCTTATTCTCTAGTGGGGAGAAACAGGAAACATAAAAATACACAAAGTATATTTGTGTGTGTGTGTGTGTGTGTGTGTGTGTGTGTGTGTGTGTAATACATGAAATAAAGTAACCAAAGTAATGGGGAGGGAAGCCCAGGCAGTTGGGAGGATGATGAAAGACCTTCTGTAGGGTGGAGCGCCAGAGCTGAACCTTCAAAGGAGTACAAACGAAAGATTCAATAACAGAGGACTGGAATGTTCCCAGGAAGATGATGGTATTTATGACCTTGGAGACAAAACAGCAGGGGAGATTTCAGGGAAAGGACTAGAAGCCACAGGAAACAGAAGGAGGAGGAGGAGGAGGAGGACTTAAAGCAGCGTTGTATATGGAAGAAAGAACACTAGATCTTGAATCAGAACAAGAGCATTTTGTCACGTGTATACTATATGTGTGACCTTGGCCAGTCACTCTCTGAGATTTAGTTTCCCCATCAGTAAAACAAAGGGTGGGACTCGAAGATTTCAGGGATCCTTTCTATCTCTGGATTCTATTTTCCATCAGTCATTGTCAGTCTAGTTTTGGGGGTTTTCTTGACAGAGACACTGGAGTGGTTGCCATTCCCTTCTCCAGCTCATTTTACAGATGAGGAAACTGAAGCAAACAGGGTTAAGTGACTTGCTTAAGGTCACATAACTAGTAAGTGTCTGAGGCCAGATTTGAGCTCAGCTCCTCCAGACTCCAGGGCTGATAAATCTGGATCAAGAATTATGTTTTTCATTTGATTTTTTAAAATCTCTTTTTATGCATTTCATATAATTATTGTTTTATTGTAAATGAAACATTTTTCATACTTGCTATCCCATTGGATCCTCACAACAGAGTGAGATTGGTGGGTGCTACTATCCCCACTTTACAGATGAAGGCCTAAGGATCAGAGAGGCTAGGGGTCTCGTGGAAGGATAGAGCCAATATCAATGTCAAGTCTCAAACCCAGGCCTCCTGACTCCAAGGTAAGCACACCTTCTACTACACCATTCCTGCCTCTTTGATCATCCCGTTTCTGTCCTTTGACCAGAAACAGAACCCCCTTATTACTTCAAGAGAAGAGGAAAATTCTGACCCACAGAATCTGAGTCACATATGAGGTCAAGGACATCTTCCAGAGTGGCACACAGGGAAACATTTGCCTCCCTCAAAACATCAAGTAATCGGAAGCTACCCATAACTATGTTACAAAGCTGCACCATATATGTAAACATCTCCCACAATTTTCTAGGAAATTTCTCTAAATTCTCTGAGAAGGTTATTTGGTTTTTCTTTTATTTAAATCCTGCTTGGTCCTGTCCTTCCCATCCCCACACCTTAGAAATGATAACAGATCTAAGGTGTTGCCTAAAGATCAGAAAGATAAAGGCCTCCAGGTTCCAGGATAGAGATTAATTTTGCAAAGGCAGCCTAGCTCTCTGTAGACTCTGACAGCAGCTGAAAGACAAGAAGGGAAATGAGGGGCGGCCAAGGAGGCAGGAGGGGACTCAGGCTGAGACGTACACGATGCTCTTGCTTGGACTCCAAGCAAGAGAAAGTATCCGAGAGACTGACATACTGCTACGAAAACCAAACTGGGATGCTGAAGCATAAACAGAAAGGCACACGCAGAGAAAAGCAGACAGAAACAGCCCCAGCAAGGCAGAGAGCGATGCATGCATGCAACCCGACATGCAGAGAGAGAGGCCTCTGTGGGGGGCGAGGTGACAGCCATCCTCTTTTGGCAAGGGATGCCCTTCCTTTTTGAGTCAGCTTAAATTATTCATGACAGAACAACGGAAAACAATATAGCTAAATAAAAAATGCAACGGGGACAGCCAGCTCCCCATGTGAGCGTGGAAACACTGCCGCCAGCGGAGGGTTCATTCTAATGAGGGAGATGAGTGGTCGGGAGGGGTGGCTGACAGGAAGCCTCTTTGGCAGGAGCGGCTCATGCTGTCCAGTTTCAGGAGAGTCCAGAGGCTATTCGGCTGAAGGAGGAACTGCCCTGAATCCACACTGGTTCTTGACACAGGGAACTTAATTTTTCAGGGGGGGAGCCATGGGAGATTTCTCCTGCTGACCTGATGTCCTAGGCAAAAGCGCCTACTATGTGCTAAATGTTTTATGTTATTTTATCCTCACAATCACACCATAAGGGAGGTGCTCTTAGTATCTCCACTTTACAGATGAGGAAACTGAGGCAAACAGAGGTTAAGTCACTTGCCCAGGATCACACAACCAGTAAGATCTAAGGTCTGATTTACACTTAAGGGTTCCTCATTCTAGGCCCAGGCACCACCAGCTGTCTCTAGGAGTTTCTATATTCAATGAGCCCCTGATCTGTCCTAGGCATCCTACCTATCACAAAAGCCTTTTTCTCTTGTCCCACCATGCTCACCTTAGAGACCCAAAACTTAATTGATGCCCTGCTACCTTCCCTTCCCTTCCCTTCCCTTCCCCCACTACCCATAATTTAAACTCACTTTTTCCATATCTTATTTCCTCAGAGTATAGTACCATAGATTTTAAATTGGAAGAGGCCTTAAAGATCATTTACTCTAAGCCCCCCCACTTTGTAGATGAGAAAACTAAGAGCGAGCAGGGCTCAGTGACTCATTCTGGGTCACACAGGTGGTTAAGTACAGAGCTGGGCTCCAAAGTTCAGTCCTCTGGCTTGAAGGAAGGCCAAGCCTTCTGTCTACACCAAGTGAATTAGAACTTCTAGGCTATCCAAAGCGATAACTAGTTCATCTGGTTAACCAATTTATAACAGTGCTAAGGAAGGCAGATTTAGGATCATGTTTCCTCTTTCTAAGTAGCAAGTAAATTTTAACTGTGACCTTTAGGAGAAAATGCCCCTTGCTTTTGGCCTCTAACCCAGAGAAACTGAGAATTTCAGGCTAACTTGTAAAGGGAGAAGGAAACAGGTGGGGAAGGTGCTACCCCACAATTCACATTACACACAGGCAACCACCTACTCTGCTCCCACTTGTGACTTCTAAGAACCAAATGCTTAGCCCCTATTATCTTTCAGAACTTTTGGTTTCTTAGTCATCTTCCTCTAATGACTAGCCACAGAGGAGAGTTAAGAAACAATGGAGAGAGGGCTGCAAGATTTAAGTGAGACTTCGGGGTAAGTAATAATTTAAAATTAAAAGCCACCACAGGGAAATAATTTCAGAATGAATCAATGTTTAATTCAGCAGTTGCAGGAGCCCTTTAAAGGAAAGACAAAGAAAACCAGAAAAACAATAAATTCACAGAAGCCATGTAGGTGGATATCAGTCCCTTGTCTTCCTTTCCTCTTTCTAACAGGTAACATGGAAAACACATTGCACAAGTCAGATAAGCTCCTGACCTGCTTTTTCCACCCCTTGGCTGACACTGACCCAATGCCATGTTTATTTATTAGTAAAACACTGAGCAGTCATGCACGGAAGCCCCCAACAAAATGATAGGGAGTATGGAGAAGCGAAACTTGTCACCAATCTTGCTTTGAGCTAAGCTGCCTTCCGTTAGCCTTTATCACAATACTTTGTTATATACACCACTGATTAACTTGAAAAAAATTCTGGCTACCTGCTGAACTAAACACTTATTTTGAAAGCCCCTCCTGGAAGAACCTGGTCAATTTGGCTCATGATGAGAGACTGAGTTGATTGTAGACTCAACTATATATTCATTCTCCAGTGGTCTTAGTTAGCTGCATTTTTTTTCATGTGACCAGTGGGATAATAGATGTCTCAGCTCTGCTATCTGGGTTGTCTTGGACAAGTCACTTAACATTCCTGAACTTGTTTCTTGATCTGTAAAATGAAGTGTGTAGCCTACATCAAGGTTTGGGATTTTTTCATCTTTTTTGTGTCACAGATCCCTATAGCAATCTGGAAACCCTATGGACCTCTTTTCAGATTCATGTTTGTAAATGCATACAATAAAATACATCAATTAAAATGAAAGCAAATTTTGCTGAAATTCAGTTATCAAAATATATTAACAAAAAAAAAACAAGTCATAGACCCCAGACTAAGAATCCCTGGATATAGTCCCAAGAGTTCTTTCTACCTCTAACATTATGTGATCATTAAAATTCCTTTCTCTCCCCTGTCACTTCAGAAAATAGAGAGGTGGCATGTTGTAGTCCTGCATCAGTTTCCCAGACTAACTCACTAGCTTGATGCAGCTCCATGGAGCATCCTTCTAGGTTATCCTGTCCTTCCCTTCCTCCCCCACTTTCTACCTCTCCCCCACCTCTGCACCACACACGAACATACATACACAACTAACTCTCACTCATAAGCTGGGTCCAAAGGAGAGCAACTCCCTTCAGCTCAAGGTATGTTGTGGTTCTGCATTCTTAAAACTGTAATTCACAAGACCCATCCATGAATTTACTTTCATTAGTCAACCAGTTAACATAATTAGCACACATTTACTGAAATGACATAGTATGGACAATAAAAACAAAACATTCCCTTCATAAACCTGGGTTATTGTAGACACTTTAACCCCAGGTTCAATTTTGGGACAAAAAGAGGCACTTATGAGTCATTGAACAACGGAGGTTTACTTTGTCCAGACAGAGCAAGGGTGTACTTCAAGGACGTAGCTGCTCTGAATGAGGTCCCCTGTCTCCATTTGGAAATTCCTCTGGTCAGCATGTCAGCATGTGATCTGAGGAACTCATCTATTCTAAAAGGCTCCGACATCAGGCAGCTGAGACCTTTTATGCCCCCAGTTCAGGAAGTAGTGTCAGGGAAGCTGGAGCCGATCAGGTTGTGTCAGGAAAGAAGTTAGGGAAAATACTGGTCCTGTCACAGGTAAACTCTCACAGGCAGTGTTAGCAGGAGTGTGTGCACACACATAGAATACACTAGCAGAGAGGCACATACTTAGGAAAACCTCTGATGCTTTAGGTCTCCAATGCACAACAACTTGACATGTGTAAATTTAGAGACATCTCCCTCCCAAAAAGTCCAAATTCCCAACCTTCCAAGCTCATATGGGTCCAGTCAGCCATAGTCAGACACACTGTACATTGACCTCAACATTGTGGTGGAATTTTGGTCCTCTTCCAGCATGAAGGACAAACAGCAGCAACTTCACGATGATTCTCCATGCTGAGAGCAGAGTTTCCTGCTGGATGAGGCACCATTGCTGATGGTGATTGCAATGGGAAACAAAGGAGACAGAAGGAGAGAAAAATTCCTTCCATCTCCCCACCCCAGTTATGCTGTGGAAGAAGTTAAAGGGAAAAGGCAAAGAGCAGATTCCCTCTCAAGAGATGGGTCCTTCTTCTATTGCTGGCTCTCTTCCCAACTGCCAAAGCTCAGTCATTCAACTGACTCCTTAGAGAATGTGTGTCCAGAGAGAAGACTGACATTTTAAAAGCCCTTAGGGGCATGGCTAGCCCTTTAATCAGTCAATGGCTTTGAGCCCCATCATTCACCCTTTGAATGGGTGTTTGAACACATATCCTGCATGAGGATGTGTCATATTTAGGCTGGTGGCTCCATTTGTCCTGTAAAACACCATTTAGGTCAGCTCTTCTCTCCATCAGTAGATTCTCCTTCATCTCTCTTGCTTCATGGTGGTCTTTGATATACATACATTTTCTCTTTATAAAAGCTTCATTAATGCTTTTTTATATCACACTTCTAATACCCCCACAGAACTAACCTTATAACCAAGTCAAACAAACAAAACCAATTGACATAGCAACTGCATCTGTAATATTCCACATCTGTGGTCTTCCACCTCTCTACCAAGCAGAGAAAAGTCATCTTTTCTCCTAAACTAAGACTGACCATTGCATCTAATCTAATTTTTTATTTCCTCTATACACATGTACATTTGGTTTATTTACCAACTCATACTTTTTTTTTAAAAAAGGTTCTACTGATGCCCTTTTTTTTAGTATTACAAACAAAACAATATCAATATCTAAAAATGCATGCCTCATTCTGCACCTAGTGTCCACTACTCCTAAGTCTCTAGGTAGAGACCATCTGTCATCATCAAATCCTTTGAAGTTACAATTAATCAATGTGTTAACCAGAACTCTGAAGTCTTCCAATGACCACCTCTCTTCCTTTGGAAAGCTCTTCTCTCAGTCTGTTTCCCCTTGCAAAGTGAAATTTTGAACCCAGAATCACATGCATGGATTGGTTCATAACATGGAAACTTTCTTAGATCTCTTACATTCATCTATCCTGTCTGGGACTTTCTTTTACAGTCATTTTGGGGTAAAAATTACTTCCAGCCCAGGAAAAAAAAGCACACAAAGCAAATTGATTTGATGATAATAATAGTATTTATATAGCACTTTATTTGCAAAGCCTTTTCAAATATTATCTCATGTGATCCTCATAAAAACCCTACGAGATAAGTAATAGTTTTATCCCTATTATACAAATGAGGAAGCTGAGGCAGACAGGTTTCCCCAGGATCACACAGCTAGAAAGTGCCTGAGGCTAAATTTGAACTCAGGTCTTCCTGACTCCCGGTCAATACTTGTTCAGAAATCTTTCCTTAATTTTATTCAACCTTGAAGGGAAAAAACAGGCATAAAGTCTCTCCCCCTAGTTTCTGGAGTACAACTTCACACTATGCCTGGTCTCTGAACCATGTAGAGCGAAGCTGTCTTTAAAATCATCTCTTCTTTATTAAGGATTATGTTTGGATTACAACTGAAAGATAATTCTCAGCAAAGCATTTACCAAGAAATCGTTTGTATAATTCCATATATCCCCTCCCATTATAATCAGTACTTTAGACAAAAAAATAAATAAATAAAGCAGCCAACTAGTATCAGAAGTGTTGCATCAGAATTGTTTATTGTTCAAGATTTACAGAGCCAAAATTTCCAGGGCAACACCAAGATTTCAGCTGTTCAGTTTCTTATGTGAGGTTAGTACTACCCCTTTAAGAGAAAGAAACAGAGAAAAGAAATCCTCTCATTAGAGATATTACTGGATTCTTTTTTTAAAAAAAATCCTGAAAAACATCATAGGATTTTAAGCTACATGAAAGTTTATAATAATAAGTCTAACCTGTCATTTACAGATGAGAAAACAGGAGCCTGGAGACGTTAGGTGACTTGTCCAAAGTCACACTGGGGTCAAAATTTGGACTCAATCTTCTGCCTACAAATCCAGTGTTCTTTAACTGTAGCACATGGTATTCTTCTATTCATAATCATAACAAATAACAGTAGCTGAAGTGTGTGACTAGAGCCAGAGTAAGATGGGTGTTATCATATGGGTATCAAAAGTAACTCTGAAGGTAATTCTGGACTAGAGAAAGAATCCAGAAGCAGGCTAAGCCACAAGAGCTTTATTAAGATCCAGCTATGTCTTCCTAAAGTACTCCTTTGGTTATATTGATTCTGGCATTTGTTAAAGTTTGCCTCAATACTTTATGATGAGTGCAGGTATTATGTAACAGACACAACATTAACGTGTTTTAAAGGGATGGTTTTTGAGCAGCTAGAAAGGGAAGCAGCAATCACTAAGAGTCAGCTTAGATGGATTTAGAACATGTTGTGACAGACTAACTTTTCCTTTCTTTTTTTCTAATGAGCTAAATAAATTATATTTTACAAATTAATTTATTTTTAGTTTGTAACATACTTTAGTTTGCAAATTTAAAATGAGTTTTAAATTTTCTCCACCACCCTCCCCCATCCCAAAGACATTGTGAAATCTGATACAGGCTCTACATATACATTCCTATCAAACATATTTTCACATTACTCATGTTGTATAAATAACTTCCTTTCTTGACAGAGTTAGATGGGGGGGGGGGTGGAGAAAAAGAAGAAGGAGGAGGAGGAGGAGGAGAGGAGCTAACATTTATGTAATGCTTACTATATGCCAAGGGCTTTATAATGATCATCTCATTTGATCCTCAGAACAACCCTGGGAGGTAGATGCTATTATTATGCCCATTTTACAGATGATGAAGCTGAGGTAAACAGAGGTTAAGTGATTTACCCAGGGTCACATAGCTAGTAAATGTCTGAGTTCAGATTTGAACTCAGGCCTTCTTGATTCCAGGCTTGGCACCCTATTTACTGCACCCCTTAGCTGCTCCTAGACAGGAGAGTAGAAAAGAGAACTACTATTAATATCTTTTACTTAGAGTTCAGCAAAGCAATTGGAAAAACCTTTCATTCCAGTCCTATAGATAAGATGAAGAGATATGAACTAGTCAGTGCTTCTTAAACTGTGGGTTGAGACTGGTTTAAGAAGAGCTGAAGGGGTCAAGAGTGTCAAAAGTCAAGGAGTCAAAAGTTTAAGAGGTCCTGAAGCAGGTGACAGTAGAGATGGGTGTAGTCAGAGCTTGTTAGATGACCAGACCCATAAAGTGGGTGGATGTGAGCTTCATGGGAGGTCTCTAGCAGAGTGCTTCCTGAGAAGTATGATTTTCAATATTTTTAGCAATGACTTAAGTGAGGTATAGGTAGCATGCTTGTCACTTTGGGATGATATGAACCTGAGAGGGATTGCTAACATATTAGTTAACAGAATCAGGATCCCAAAAGATCTCTGTGGGTCTGAACGTTGGATTAAATCTAAAAACAAAAAAATGAATTTTAACAGAGATAAATGTAAAATGTAAAAAATGAGTCAAAAAATCAACTTTACAGCTACAAAGTGGGATGGGGAGGGACATGGCTAGACAACAGTCAAGTGGAAGAAAAAGAGAGAGAGAGAGACATCTGGGGGTTTTAGTAAGTACCATAATGGATTCATTTTGAACCTGAATCAAGAATATAAAATTGTATCCCCTATTCTAATTAAGGTACATTTGATGTAATAGAATCATGACCGAAGCAAATGCCTCACCTCTATCGTGGTTCCAGGCTTAATGGTACAAACAAGGGGTCGTGATTTGTAAATGGTTATGAAATAATGAGAAAGTCTGGTTCCAAGCAAGACATGGCAAAAGCTCACCTTTAGGACCCAGTGTCCCAGGGGCAGAATTTGGTTCTGTTGGGAGACTGGAAAGGAGTATGTCTGGAATGCAGACAGCATGATTTGGGAATACCTGGGAATTGTTCTCCTATATCCCGCCTTCCACTCCATGGAGGAATGGATAGAACCCTGGAGCTGACATCAGAAAGATCTGGGCTCAAATCCCATCTCAAATATTCACTAGCTACGTGATGCTGGAAAAGTCACTTAACCGCCGTCTGCCTCAGTTTCCCTGTCTATAAAATAAGGGGATTGGGCTTGATTTCCCCCTAAGATCCCCTCTGGTTCCAGATACATGATCCTGTGATTTCATGATGCTCTCTGATCGCTCTACATAGCTCATAAAGCAGGAGGGAGATTCAAGCTAGAAGGCTATCCCATGATTTCCACACCATGCAATGTTGGAAGGTATCCATACAACCATAATAATGCCTGAATTTCTATCATTCAGTAGTGGAATGAGGCCTGCTTTCAAAGTCATAGGTCAGAGGGCCTCACAGCTCAATCTTTGTATTTTACAGATGAGGAAACTGAGACCCAGACAGGTGGGTAATTGACACCCAAGGTCACATACTTGGAGTGGGATCTGAACCCAGATTCTCTGCCTCCAAATCCTGTACTCCACCCAATGCACCTCAGATCACATATTATCTGTGTGACCTTGGGTAAATCACTTCCTCTTGCTAGGTTTCAGTTTTTCATATATATAAAATGAAATAGGAAAGAGGGGACTGAAGGATCCCTAAAGTCCTTTCCATCTCTAAATCCTTATGGTGTTATGGTCCTTGGGTTGGGATCATCCTCTCCAAATTTCCATTTTGAAATGCAAATACCAATGGAGGAGAGTAAGGAGGGGCTAGTTCATTAAGACCCTTATACCTTAGTGTGAATGAATTTACAGGTGAAGAGGTAGATGAAGCAGACCTAAGAAGACCAGGCATATATGGGATGAGGGTTCTGAAGATGGGTGGCTGAGAAAGGTAGAGAGGTGTAAGGAGAGAGGATGCTGAAAACCAGCAGCCTGTGTCATACTATTGTAGCATGAGTTCATTTCTTGCCGGTCTCTCCCCCTCCATCCAGCCAGAAAGTGACCCTCTCTTGCATAGTAGGTCCGAGTCATAGGATCACAGATTGAGAATTAATGGGACCTCAGAAGTCATCTAATCCAACCCCTCCTCCCCCGCCCCTTTTGCAACTGAAAAACCTAAGGTAATTTCAACCCCAGGTTCTGAGACTCCAAGTCCAGTGTTTGTTTAACACAGAGCCACAAGCTATCTCCTTCTGGGTCCGGAGCTGAAGAGACAGCCTCAGCCCTTTTACCAAAGGGCGTTCTGCCAGGGTGGTGAGGCAGACATCAGACTGAGGCTGACGTGGTGAATGAGGGCTGTAGTATGGGCTGGTGATGGGGAGGGAAATGCTCTGAATATTTTTGAACAGCAGAAATAACGATAATTAGTAACAAGAAGAATAAAAAAGGGCTTAAAATCCTGCAGCTAATGCACCTAGAGACTTATTCATTCAGGAGCCGCTCTGCTCTCCACCAGACAACAGAGTAAACAGCGAAGTGGCAGGAACTGGCTGCCAGTGTTTGGAAGAGAGAGGAAGGTTGTCTGTGCATAACACAAGGGCTTCGGTGGCCTTCCCTCAGTACTGGGTGGGGAGCCTCAGTCTCATTCTTCTGGCCTTGGGAAAGGTGATCCTCTCCAGGAGCCACTTCGGGGATTCCTCCCCCCTGAGCCTGGGTGTCATCTTGAGTCGAACGAAAACTGGCGATCCAGGGACCACCGCAGAGACTATGCCAGCCTGGGTACCTTTGTACACTGAGTGCACAATGCGTCTCCCAGACAGAGTTAAAGGGGAGGAGGGCAAGGCAACAATGAAAGGAAAGCCCCCGGGTCTGGAAAACGAGATCCTAATCACAGGCACTAAACTCTGCAAAATGCCTCTAAAAGATTATCTGCAAGGTTTCCCTGCACACGGAGAGCAGCAACAACCAAACAGCTCCCGTCTCCCCTCCCCCACCCCCACACAATCGTCTTCTCCAACAGGTTTCCTTTTATTGCTCCATTTTAAAATTTGAGCACAGGGAACACTTCGTGCTCCTCTTAGGATGGGAGCAGAGAGAGGCTGCCTCACCCCTCTCCTGTCATTTCTTAAAGGTGCCATTGCCTCTGAGAAATACAGGGTAATTCCAACCTGGGGGGGGAGGGAGGGGAAAGAGGGGTCAATGGGATGAATATCACTGCAGCAGAGTAGAATTTTCAAGGTTTTATCCCACTGGGCCAGTGATAGGCCAAACCAAAATAGACAAAATGTGTCTTGCTGGGCTTATGTCTGTGTAGCACCCACTCTGACTTACTCCCCCAGGTTGGCATTCTTACTCATAGGTTGGGTCCCTAGAATTCTGGGTTCTATTTCAGCTTCCAGAGTACCCCGTGAATAGCTACTTCTAAAACTTTAGCTTATGAGCCCCCACTAGTGTTATTCCCAATAACAATCTATCAGTAGGTACAATTAGCGCTTAGGAAAGGCATTTATTTACTAGGATAGCAGAGAGAAAAAAATTTAAAACTACAAAACATTCCCTTCTTAAACCTTGGACTCACTGTACCACACCAAGGAAAGAGTGGGCTTAAACTTAAAACCAAATGGCATTTGTGTAGGATACCTTGGTTGCAAAGGCAACTTACAACTCCTCATTCTACAGGACCTGAAAGTCATTCTTTTCTTCAGAGAGTCCTCATGCAGCTTCCCTTGGGGAAGGTGCCTATATGGATGAGTTGCTCAGTTATGCTCCCACAGTCTGCTCTCTACTAAAGCCTGACTCTCTCCTCTGCTTCTAGAAGTTACCCTCCTTGAAGCTTCTTCCTTCCTCAGGTGACTATCCATCCCTCTGTATCTGAATTTGTCTAGAGTGAACCTTCCTGAACACCAGTCTCCTACTGATCCAGTAGTTCCCCTTCAAAGCTACATAGGCAATGATGGAGAAGAAAAGAGAAATTATATCCTGCCACCCTTTGGTGGTCTCCTCCACAGGTAGCTCCCAGCTTGTAATCTCTCTGCCTCCTAGGAGAACTCAAGGAAGTTCCCTTTAATTCCATGAGAAAGGGATTCAACTGTATAAAAGGATCACCTTGATGAGCATCCAGGATAGAGTGAGAAATAGATGAAGTGCCAATTCAGAAACACTAGCTTACTAGTGTGATCTTGAGCAAGTCACTTAATTCAGCCTGAGTTTCCTCATTTGTAAAAATGGAATGAGTACCTATCTCATAGGGTTGTTGTGAGGGTCAAGTCAAATGAGATAAATATATGGAAAATACTTTGCAAATTTTAAATGCTACATAAATGTTAGTATCCCTTTACTCTCCATATTTATGACCCTGTTATTATCTTCACCAAGTTTTCCGTAACAACTTGACATTCATTTAACCCCTTGTTAAAGGCTCTGGGGGCTAAGGGAGGGGGTGGAATTGGCCAAAAATTAACTCTTCTACCTCTGGAAGAGAATAGTTCTTTGACTAATGGAGGAAATATTATGAATATGATTTTTTTCTTTTTGGAGGGGGAAGGCAGAGCAATTGGGGTTAAGTGATTTGCCCAAGGTCACACGGTTAGTAAGTGTTAAGTGTCTGAGGTCAGATTTGAACTCAGGTCCTTCTGACTCCAGGGCTGGTGGAGTCTATTCACTGTGCCACCTAGTGACCCCAATGAATGTGATATTTTGATCCCCTTGAGAACAAACCACAAAAGTGACTGGAGTCTAAATATATCCATTTCAAAATCAGTGGCTTTTTCGTCTTCAAGAAAGCAAATTCTTCTTACTTAAGCCTAAAATACAGATGGAGTTTTAAGTTTTTTTAAATTAGGCCAGCTTGGGGCTATTTATGAAAAGAAACAGTCATGCAGTACAAGAATAGGGTCCATTCTTTTGACAAAGGGGAAAGTTCCATCTCCTAACCAAAAAAAAAGTTGAATTTGACTCCATCTTTCTCAGAAAGTATGGGGGAAGAGAGAGAGACAGATAGACAGACAGAGAAACTGGTCACAGGGAAGTTTCAGCCAGAGAATTTTCACATTTTAAGAATAAGTGAAAACAAAGGAAGTTGCAATTTAAATCATCTTACAACTTTTTCAAGAGTTTTTATCCCTACTAGCAATGGAGTTATGTCTACGCTTGAATGCCAAACTGTTACCAAGTGGTAAACTTAGGGGAGACAGCTGCACTGAAGGAAGGCAGGATAAAGGTTCCACTTAGGTGAAGACTGGGCTAAGCCAGAGTATGGGTAAGTGTGGGAGTAAGCTGCTAGTTTTGCTTTAGCACTGGGCATATTAGCAATGTCTTTAAGGAGTTGGGGGGGGGGGGGTCTATGGGTATGGAACATTGCATCCACAGTCAGACTTGGTTGATGTTTTGATTAGTCTTACTGAACTGGTTTTTTTCTCTTTTATTCTTTGTTACAAGAATGTCTCTTTGGACAGGAGAGGGGGAAGGATAGATTTGAAAATGAAGATGATAAAAAATAAGATATCAATATTTTTAAGGAAAAAGCAATATCTGCACAGATTTCTACAGTTGGAAAGTGCTTTATAATGTCAGTCCTCAGGGCACTGGGGTATTAAAAGTGCAGAGGTAAGGTAAGGGAGGAGGGGGAAGCATTTATATGGCAGGTTCTATGTACCAGACACTGTGCTAAGCACTTTACAAATATCTCATTTGATCCTCACCAAACCCCTGGGAGGTGGGTGCTTTTATCATCCCCATTTTACACTTGAGGAAACTGAAGCAAACAGAGGTTAAGTGACTTGTTCAGGTTCACACAGCTACTAAGTGTCTGAGGATTTGGACTCAGATCTTCCTGACTCCAGCCACTGTTCTACCCACTGAACCATCCAACTGCCTTTATGATATCACATATATGACCATATATAACAGAATGATATATATGATCTCATAAATGTGTGTATGTATCTAGATGGAGGAGAGAGACAGAGAGAGGAGAGACAGAGACAGTGAGAGAGAGACAGAGACAGACAGAGAGATCTTCAATGGAGGGAGACTGAAATGCCCTCCCTATCTCTATCCAGATGTTACCCATCTTTTGAGATACAGTTCAACTCTCAATTCTACAAAAATCTCCCTGATTATGCCACATTGCCTCAATGATTTCCTTCTCTGAATGGCACCATTTAACACTAAGGATCAGATAATCAGAGATTTAGTGCTGGAAGGGGCTTTAGAGATCATCTGATCCAGCCTCTTCATTTTAGAGATGAAGAAATTGAGGCAGGTAGTGAATGGCAATGGTGAATGCAAGCCCTCTCTTTCCAAATCCAGTGATGATGCCATACCATGCTTTCTGCAGATAATTAATTATAGGTTGTCTTGTATGGTTCTTTAATTGTTTCATGTAAGTCAGTCTGCTTTTCTAATAAGATTTGAGGTCAGGGCCCATGTCTTTTATAGGCACACTCCCACCTGATGGTTAATTGATTTCATGAAACCATTACTTGCAGGAGCTGTTAGTGCCACAGGAATGATGTTATGAGTAGGAAATACATTAGAAGTATAGCAGGGGGGTGACTACCTGAGTTCAAATCTGGCCTCAGACATTTAACACAAAAACTAGCTGTGTGACCTTAGGCAAATCACTTAACTCCAATTGCCCCTCCAAAAAAAGCAAAAAAAATAAGAGTATAGCAGGGCATTGAAGGCCAGTTGTCTGCAGGGATAGCAAAGGTCTTCAGAGCCTGTCTGTAAGTCTCTGGGAAGAGGAAGCCAGTGCTGGGTCCTGATTAAGAAAAAGGGTGGAAATCTGGAAGAGAAATGCAAAATGGATTGGAGACAATGGGGTAAGTTTAAGACTGAGAGCAGGATTTGGTTGGGAGAAAGGCAAGGGAGGGGGAAGGGAGGCTAGAGAGACACTCAAAATGGGGGGGGGGGGGTGAGTAGCCTGCCACTTTTGCCAGACCTCATTGCCTTTGACCACCAACACCAGATGGACTAGCCTGAGGCCAGATTGAGAGGGATAGCCTGTTAGTGCTAAAGTTTCCCTAACAGAGACAGAAGATTCATGCAGACAGTGAAGGGCCTGTCTCTTTTCTCTCCTCTTGTTCTGTCAGAGGGCAGATGTTAAATCCAAAGCAATCCTTTCAAGTTACATCTATAATTTTTATTCAATTAATCTTAATGACAGACAGATAAAATCTGGCCCATCATAACTGTTTCTGATCTGTATACTTAATTGTAGCAAAGGGAAAACCAAAGAAAAGGGAGTATAAATGAAAGTGAGGATGACAAAGGGCTGAATTCTCTGTCTAAATCTTAGGGATCCTGTCTGGCCTGGGATCTCAAAAATTACAAGAGAATCTTCTGGATTTTTAATATTTTTACAAACTCAAATGAAGTAACCAACATGAACCCAGACCTCACGATTCCACCCCCTAAAGACTTTCCCCAAAAAAACTGTGGCATTAAGGCTTTGTAAGCAGAAAGATGCTTCGGACAACTTTGCTCTCCCATTACACTAGGACCAATCTTGCCCCATCGAGAAGTAGAGTGAAAGTGTTGACTAAGGGAAAATCAAAGCCCAGATCTGGCAAAAAAAAAAGAAAAGGAGGCTCCACCCACGTGAAAGTGAGGGTCATCCAAAAGGAAGTAGCTAGTTTTCTGCCAACCTAGACTCCCTAGTAGTCTGGAAGGGGAGCAGAAGGCTTAGTAAGCTCCTGAATAAGGAGGCCTGGTCAAGACATGAGGTTAAGCAGATTAGAGCCAGCGTGGCACGCAGCTTTAGAGCCGAGCAGAAGGAATTCAGGGCCAGGAATTCTAGGTGACCCCAAAACATGGAGGGGGTATAGAAATTAGGAGTGGTTGGTGTGAATCTGCCTCGGGAATAAGGGATCTGGAAGAAGGCTGAACATATGAGAACCAGGATAGTTCTAGAGAGGGCAGGTGAAGAGAACTAAGTGATCAAAAGTTTGAGGTTCCCCTCAAAGCACCTGAGATAGCTTGGGATGGGGAGGGACTAATAGAGAACTGGAAAGGAGAAGGGTTAGGATGAGAAGGGAGGGGAGAGGAAAGAAGAGTAGGGAAAAGGAGGGGAGCCGAGGAGAGGGGAGGCGGGCCGAGGGGAAGGGAAAGTGGAGAATCATATGACTCTCGGCGCCTGCCCTTCACGATCCCTGGGCACTGAGCTGAGGGAAAGTCAGAGCCTTGGGCCATTCAAGGGCTGCCGCTAAGCCGAATTCTGGAATGCTGTTAGCAAAAGCGATCCTCGAGGCAGCTCCGAGTACTGACTTTTGGTAACCCCAGTGGCATCAGAGAAGAAACCTTAGGAGAGAACACAGGTCGGCTCAACCTAGCAGAACAGGGGCATAGATGAGGTAGGGGTTTGCTTATAATGTGTTAACGCCATCATTCTTAGTACAGAATGACCTTGGCCAGCTTGTGTTTGGTTTTTGCAACTTTTGCATCTCCCAAAGTTCTTAGCACAATTCTTGACACACAGTAGATGCCAAAAAAACATTAGCTGAACTGAACCGAGAAGGAATCTAAGTCCCCCAAGGGAGCGATGGGGCAGAGGGGGAGGAGGAATCCGAAATCCAGTCCGGCCACAGACTCAGGAATACGCAGGGAAAGTGAAACCCAGCTTGAAGCGCAGAAACATCAGCTGCCAGCGCCAGAGACGACAGCTGCAGACAGACCTCACTAGAATTAGGCGGACGTGGGGCGGCACAGTTCACCTTGAGGCAGAGCCTCAGAAGCTATAAACAATGACGGGCGCCCTTCGGAGAGAGCAGGTGCCATCATTTGCCAAAGGACAGGCAGCATGCGCAACTGTCCTCCTCAGTGACTCCTCGCGCCTTATCCTGAGCTAAGAAAAGGCAGGGTCTGTCCCCTGGAGAAGCTGGGGGTGGGGAGAGGTAGGAGGAGGAGGTGAGCTCACCAGTCGCGGAGAGGAACGGAAATTTCTCTCCTCCTTCCCACCCCGCACCCCATACACACAAACTAGAGAGCCAGGGGTTTGGTTTCTCCTGAACAAGCATTTGCAACTATGTGTTAGTTCCGTTGATGTGTTTGCCAGACTCTCTATGTCAAGCCCTCCGTACTGGTTGCTGTCAAATTATCAAGAGATGGCAAAATCTTGCTCTCCTTCTGCTTAAACTATAATGAGGAAGACTCATATCTGTAGGATCTGAGTGGCTGCTCCTCCCACCCTCGTGGAGCAAACCTTGCTCCCCTCCTTGTGTGTGGGGTTGGGTGTTGGGGTGGGGGCGGGGGCGGTGTGGTGGTGAGATGCTGGAGGGAGAGGAGAAATCAGCCTGCATCGCAGAAGCTTAGAGAGGAGGGATCTCCAAAAGCACCCAGCCTAACCCATGCCATAACTCGAGTCCCCTTGCTATTATAGAACAATTCCCAAAGGAAGAATGAATGAAAGGCATCTATTAAGTGCTGACTTCGAGCTAAGGGCTGGGGATAAAAATCCAAAAGCAGGAGTCGTACCATCCCCACCCCATCTCTGCCTGTTAGCTCTCCTGACTTCCTTCAATTTCCAGCTAAAATCCCACTTTCTACAAGAAGCTTCATTCTAGTGCCTTCACTCTGTGAATTACTTTCAATTCACCCTGTGTGTTGCTTCTTCCCTGTTCTTTCCCACATTAGAAGGTGAACCACCTGAGGCCAGGGACTGTCTTTTGCCTTTCTTTGTTTCCCCAGTACTTGGCATAATGCCTGGCATATCTTAATATTTATTGACTGACTGATCAACTATAATTTTTTTCATAGTTGGTGTGTCAGGTAGGGGCTTACATTCAAGTAGGTGGGAACAAGATCTATAAGGAATTGGTAGTCAGGAGAGGACACTTTGGTTTGGGAAGTCACATGGGAATCAATTGATATACTCTTTTCTTGGAGCAGCAATAGTATTGATTTGATTACCCAAATCAGGGGTGGTCATTAACAAGTGGGGGCTGGAAGAAAAGAAGCTAGGTAACAAAATGGATACAGCACCCCCCTGGAGCCAGGAGGACCTGAGTTCAAATGTAGCCTCAGACACTTACTGGTTGTGTGACCCTGGGCAAGTCACTTTACCTCAATTGCCTCCGCCTAAAAAATGATCATTCAGCTTCCACTGGAAGACCTGCAGTGAAAAGGAATTCACTAACTCCTGAGGCATCCTAAGCCATGAACAGATGTTTTCTCCTTGTTACAAAGTTTGGTTTGGGATTGTTGTTAGGGTTTTTTTCCTTTCCCTTTGCATCAAGTCTAAAACTGCTCCTCTGCTTCTTCCAGGTGCTGTTCCTAGTTCTGCCTTCTGGGGACAAGCAAAACTAGTCTAATCTAGCTCTTCTATATGATATCCTTTTAAATACAGAAACACGTCTATCATGTGTTCTTAAAGCCTCCTCTTCTCCAAGCTAAATAGCCCTAATTCCTTCAAATGATACTTGTATAACAATATGGGCCCTAGGGGTTGGGATGCTCTTTTCATTTTCCATGAAAGGATACATACAGACCAGGCTCAGTACTGGGGGACCCTGACAGCCTAAAGGAAGAGTTAGATTATTTTTCTTACATTCTTTGGATTTCTATGCTCTACCACCACCCACCTTGGTGAGTATTGGGGGGAAAGTGCCTAAAGCTTAGTTTTGTTCCATTTAAAGGGTCTTCTCAAAAGACAGTAGAAAGGTATTTAATGTGCAACATGAATCAGGTATGGGACAACTAATCATTTCCTACATACAAAAGAGATGTTTGATGCAAAAGGCACAAGTTCTAATTCACAAAGATTCAAAACAACCAACTGCTGTTAAACTCTCCTGAAAAGGTGGCGCAAAAACCACCAAAGCATAAAGCTTCTGGTAGGACTGCTGACTAGATATTTTACATTTCACCTTGGTTCTGCACTGTCTAAGAAATTCCCTCTTGGTCCAGGTCTTCTGGAAAGCCAGGCAAGGACTTGGATTCATCCTCCTGTCAGTGGTAATTACAGATAATGAATCACTCCTCCTCAGACCAGCCAGCTCCAACCAAAAGATCCAAGTTCTCCAGATTTCTCATACTCACAAGGTGGCTTCGAAGGGATAGAATCGTCCATCTACAAACTGCTACTTGATCACCTGTGATTAGGCCCAGAAACACAAAGCACATCACAGTTAGGGATCTGAGAATGAATCTCAGGTCCAGCCAGGCTCAAATTGTGCTTTAGGTGACACGTTTACATTTGTGGTGGGTGAGGAAAAAAGCAGACCCTCCTCCACTGCTCACACGAGAGACTCTAATTGTGGTTACATGATTTATGACTGGGAAATAAAAAAAGAGACAGAGGGAAGGTCATTCCCTTTTAAAGATCCATTGAATCCAGGGCTCTTCCTGTTTAGGGGCCAGTAAGGAGATTGCTTCATCATCCCCCAATTGCCTGAGGCTATCAGTTCTGGCTAGAAACAGGCCAGGCAGCTCTGAGCGTGTCTGTGGCCCCTCTTTGCTTCTGTCACGTTTTTCATGATGTGTTCTCAAGTGCTTTCATGAAGTTATGACCAACTCTCTGAAGTTCAGGCTCTCTAAATTGATTGAATTAGGCCGGTTCTTGGTCACAGACATACAGTTCTCCCTGGGTCTAGCTTGGTAGAACTTACCAAACCTAACACTACATTGTCACAGATTTAACAAAACCGGGGTCACCTTTATACCATAGTAAAGTGTCTGAGGGGGACTTTAGTAGAAGCATGGAGGAAACAGAATGTGAAAATGTGAAAAGAAATCATACACAAGGACAAATTGGTCTCATACAGAATAGAGAACACAGTATGAAGGCAGACAGAAGAGAGATACAGGGAACAATTCTCAGAAAGTAGCTAGAACAACACAACTGTTTGTAAAGAGACATATCCTCGAGCAAAATTGTGAAATAGGCTTAATTAATGAAATAGGTTTCAGGTCATGTCACCCAAAGCTGGATCCAGGCATTTGTGAACCCTAGGCAAGGTTTAAACATTGCACCTTCTCTCTGTGTTACTGTCAACCAGAGACTTATGCTTTGAGTGGTACCAGAGATGTTCATAGAGCATGGAAGTTGTGTCCACACATCCTGGGTTGAGCATTACCCTTGGTCCTTCCCTTTTGGGGGCCCAATGCTATTCTACTTCCCAGGAAATTCATTGGATAAGCTAATAACTTTGTGTTATTATATATGTTTGTGTTATAATATGTTGTATTGTTGTCTTGACTTGCAAGTGAATTGGATTTGAGTGAGGTAGAGCTGTGCAAAGTCACCAGCCTCACTCTCTCCTCCAGGGTCAACTAAGTCCAGTGGCAAGACATAACTCAGGACAACTGGAAATGATCCTAGATGCTGTGGGAGACCTTGGCCTTTTTAAGCTAAGGTCTTTGCCAAGTCTCAGTTTGTTTGAGGCAACACCCATTTGGTGGTTTAAGGCTAGGTAAGAAATGAGGCAAAAGATGGCCTAACTTGCCTACTCAAAAAAAAAAATCACTGGGAGGGGAAGGCCCTTAGGGTTTCTGGCCAGAACAGAAACAATTGCTATTTACATTCACTCTGAACCATAATAACCCAAATGATGAGCAAGTGAGACTTGATCTAGGACCTATTATTGGTCAATCAGTGAGAGCCAGAATGATTTGGGTTTAAGGTTTAAGAAGGTATAAGTTCTCAAAGTGGGTGATACTGCCCCCTGGGGGGTACTAGAATGATGGGGAGGAGAATGGGGGGACAGTAGTAGTCTTGGGTCCAACTGGGGGAGGGGGTGGCATTGAATAAAAATAAGAGGAAGGTGAAAGGATAGAAGAAAATTTTGAAAAAACCCTTCCTACATGTTTCATCTGTTGTGAAACAGTTAAAGTCATAGTGATTACATTATTTTCTTAATAAATACACAAAATGAAAATTACAACCAACCAAGTCCAACGACAGGTCTTAATAAGCAAGTGTTGACAGGCAAGCATGTTTCAAATTGTGGGAAGTCCAGCATGAACAGACAGGAATATGTACATGTAATGATGTGTTTACAATAGGGCTACATGATACCAAATTGCATCATCAAAATTTCAATGAAGGAAAAAAAACACATATTTATAATAACATTAAATTTAAGATTCATCTTTTTTTAGTATTTTATATATTTTTTTAAATGATGTAAGTTTAAAAAAAACATTAAAGGGTTAAAGAAAATAGATTTCCAGGGGGATGTTGAGTAATTTTTTCTTTTTAAAGGGGCCACTAGGCCAAATAAGTTGGGGAACCTCTGGTATAAGATACAGTCAAGCATCGAGCTCCATTTGAATCCCAATAGACCTTATCAAAGCCTGGTTTTCCAGTGCTCTATTTCAAGAAATCATAAATGAAACTCTGAACAAAAGAGTTAATTATCCCAGTTTTGTGTTGTTTTTTTAATGATTGAATAAATAAATAAGGAAGAGGAAAAAATTCTAGCTGGTAAACCTCAAGATATCCTGTGAGGTTCCAGCAATCAAAATTTATATTCCTTTGGGCAGAGCACTCGCTTGTAAAGGTACATGTCCCCATTTGGACAGAGGGAGAGAAAGGAAAGGTATAGATTATATAGTCTTGTGTTAACCTGTAATGATTCATGTGTTGTCTTAGAAGTATTTGCATTTTAAGAAGGTAATGTTTCATCCCCCAAAAGATGCTTGATTTCTGAATTTTTAGGGGATTTTATTTAATGGTTGCTTCCCCTTCAAAGAGGAAGGAGGGGCCAATCCTAAACCTTGCCCTAAGGTATATTGGCACTCAAGTTCTATGCTTTGCCTATGTCTGTAACACACAGGTTTTGAAAAAACAAATACTAATGGGAAATGGACTATTTGCACTTATCTATATATGATTCCATATAGACTGTCCCCCACATACACATACAAACCTGGAGTGGTCTCCAGTTATTATTTTCTGCCTCCTGACTTCCTTCAAGTCCCAACTGAAATCCCACCTTCTGCAAGAATCCTTTCTTGATTGGGCAGCTAGGTGGCACAATGTATAGAACACTAAGCCTGGAGTCAGGAAGACCTGAATTCGAATCTAGTCTCAGTTACTTCCTAACTGTGTGACCCTGGGTGTGGGAGAGCCAACATGGATTTACCTCAGTGCCCTTGAGAGGTCCCTGGACCTGTGACGGCACTGCCTCTGGGCTTAGGCGATGATGGCAAGGCCTCTCACCCCCATTAACCCTCTAGGCACTTGAGGGACTGCTAGGCCCCCAGCTGACCACGCCTTGTTCTAAGGAGCGATGCACATCCGGGTCCACAAGGAATATCCTTGCTCCAGGTAGAGATCGCGAGAGTCCCAGGGTTAAGGTATGCTTGACCTTAAAAGGCAAAAGGTGTTGTAATTGGCCAAGAGCCAAAATGGAAAGTGCTTGCGTAGGATAGGCTATATATGTAGAAGAGCAGGAAATAAAGTTGGAGTTGACCCCTGAGTTGCTGTGTAAGTGTGCTTTGTTCTGCTCGGTGCTCCCCGCCACATGGAGTCCGGAAGGCCCCAGGAAAGGATCTGACGACACCTGGGCAAGTCATTTAACTTCTGTCTGCCTCAATTTCTTGAACTGTAAAATAGAGACCATTAATAGTACCTACTTGTTAGAGTTAGCTGAGAGTCAAATGAGATAACATTTATAAAGCACTTAGCATAGAGCCTGGCACATAGCAAGCACTTAATAAATGTCTGCTGACTTGTCTTGAGGTGATCTATGTCTCTTAGAATCCATAGCCTCCTTTAGGGTTTAACTGCCCTTTGCTAAATCAGCCCCCCATCCCTACCATAGGTGCTAGGGCTCGCCTTCTCCCTGTTTCTTTGTATTTATTTTGCTTATATCTTTAAATTTTACATACCAGAGGTTCACTTGTTTTCTCCAAGGAGAATATAATCTCCATGAGGACAAGGATTCGTTGTATATGAGTGCTATGGAGGCTGGGAGCTTGGAGGTGAGGGAGATGGTGGCATAGAACTTAATAAATTCTTGTTGAATAAAAAATCAGAATTTTGTGAATTAAAGTATTTATAATTATATTTTTATAATCATTTTATTGTATATTTGCAAATGATACAATACGTTTATAACAACGTTTTTAAATGCCTCTTGTTGTGGGTCACCCTCAGATTACTTTTCCTGCCTACTCATAGTCCTAGCAACTGCCCTTACTCCCCTTCCCCTCACACAGAAACCCCACCACATCTCCTGTCCAAATCACCAAAAACTCTATTACTGCCTAGGAGAAAATTTATCTGATGAACTAATCACGCTAGCATATTTAATAACTTAATGTGTTCTCTGTCCCAGGAGCATTTGTCTTTTAAGGTGAAGGTATTGCTTAACTCAAAGAGGTTTGATTTCTGAAATTTGGAGAATTGTATCTGATGATTGCTTAAGGAGGTGGGGTTGACAGAGAACTGAATAGATTAGTGCTGATTTTGAATATTTGAGCGTCTGGAACCATCAAGTATTAAAAGGAATAGTAAGTTCCTTTAGAGGCAGCATTTCCAGGAGTTTGGTACCAGGAGCCCAATTACCCAGTAAATAGTTTTTCCATGGCAATGTACAAAGGCAGTTTCTACCACCGGTGTACCTTCTGATTCTAGATCTATGAGAGTATCCACAATCCCAAGCAAAATCTTAGGCTGGATTGCAAAAGAGATAGTATGTGAGGACACAGAAAGAGAAATGATAATCACTAAAAACCAGCATGGGTTCATTAGGAACAAGTCAAGACAAAATCATCTAATTTCCTTTTTTCATAGGGCTACCATACTGGTAGGTCAGGGGAATTTTGCAGACATAATGTAACTATTTAAACAAAACATTTGCCAAAGTTTCTTTTGTTAGCAATTTAATTTTGCAGACATTTATTAAAAACATTATTAAGTTGCAAAACACTTTGATAGGCACTAAGAATACAAACACAGAAACAAAATGGTCCCTACCCTCAAGGGGGAGAGGGATAACATATACATAAGTAAATACAGAGTCATTTTAATTAAAAAAAAAAAAAAACAGTCCTAATAACTGTGGGAGTTGGCACTTGCATACAGAAAGAGCTTCACAAACCTTAAAACACTATAGAGAGAAGGACCAGACCTGTGATTTCATTGATATAAGGAATTCTCTGCGTGAGAAAACTCTACCACTGTAGGCTGGTACCTTCTCTGCAAATTTTTGTCTTAGAGAGCTACCGAGAACAAAAGTTTTCAAACAGTGGTCCAGGAACCTCTGGGGGTCCCCAAAACTCTTTAAGGCGTGATTCTTGAGCTCAAAGCTGTTTTCATAAATATTATTAACATTTTAATTCTAAATACAGAAAATATCAATAGATAAAATCCACATAAACAAAAGTTCTTGGAGGGTCCTCAATAATTTTTAAGAGTGTAAAAGACTCCTGAGACCAAAAAGGTTCAGAACCACTGGCTTGGAGCACTGAGAGGCTAATTTTTGTCCAGGATCATGGAACCAGGAATATGTCAGAGGAAAGACTTGAATCCAGGTATTCCTAGCTTCCAGGCCAGCTCTTTTTCTACTATGCAACATTGAAAGCACCATATAAACTGTGAATTATTTGTTGTAGTTCTTTTTGTTTTTTTTTTTTTTTTTTAAGCAATTGGGGTTAAGTAACTTGCTCAAGGTTACACAGCTAGTCATTATTTATGTGTGGGTGCTCATTTTCTGAGGCCGAATTTGATCTCGGGTCATCCCAACTCCGAGGCACGATCTTACTCACTGAGCCTCCTAGCCGCCCCTTTAGGGCAATTGGGGTTAAGTAACTTGCCCAAGGTTACACGGCTAGGTTTTTGTTTGTGTGGGTTAAGTGTCTGAGGCTGGCTCCGAACTCAGGTCCTTCTGACTCGGCGCTCTATTCACTGCGCCACCTAGCCGCCCCTTTGTTATTTTTTTATTATCATTATCATTATGAACTAGAGATTCTAAAAGGTAGAGAATAAGCACCTGTACATTCCAGACATAAAAGACAATTTGTGCAGAGAGGAAGGAGATGGAACACCATGTATAGGAACAACATGGAGAAATGTGGGCTGAATGCTAGTACAAGATGATTGTACACCTGGCTGACTAATGTAATTATTCTTCATCATGAGTCCTTTGGAATTGTCTTAGATCATTGTATTGTTGAGAATAGCCAAGTCTTTTCACAGTTGATCATCATACAATATATTGCTGTTGCCGTGTAGAATTTTCTCCTGGTTCTGCTCAATTCACTTTGTATCAGTTCATGTAAGTTTTTCCAGGTTTTTCTAAAAACATCCTGCTCATGATTTTTTTTATGGCACAATAGTTTTCCATTATAACCAAGGGCTACAACTTCCAACACACCTTTAAGTTTAACCTACATTATTAACATTGTCTCCATCAGTTTCCTTAAGGATAGGCAATCAACAAAACAGTCCCGTCCCAGTCAACACTTCTATTACTTAAAAAGACCAATGAGCTTGTCTTCAGTTCTTACAAAAAATTCTAGATTGCACTATTAAAGGGATGATGAGTGAACATTGAGAAAAGGAAGTAAGGATCACAAAGAGCCAGGATGGTTTATTAAAAAAAAAAAAAAAAGAGGAAGATAAGTCTTCCTTTCTTTGTTAGATCAAGGGAATGCTTTAGATATTTTTTATCTAGATTTCAGCAAAGTATTTGACAAATTTCCTTTGGTATGCTTTAGACAGATATGTAGAGACAATTAGATGGATTCAGAACTGATTGAATGACCAGAACCAAAGAGCGCTTATTGATGGCTTAAAATCAACTTGGAGAGAAGCCTCCAATAGAGTAACAGATACATTATGTCCTTGGATACCGGATGTTCAGCACTTTTGTCAATAGCTTATATAAAGGCATACTTATATTTACAGATGATACAAAGTTGGGAAAGATAGAAAACTTGGTCTATAACAGAGTCAGTATCAAAAAGAATTTCAATAAAATTAGGTCAGCTGTCCAGTCAGGAGTGTGCTTGTAAATGTTTTTTAACTGACTCTCTGAAAACATTTACACCCAACACACTATTTTTGATTACTATTTTATTTTTTCCCAATTACATGCAAAAACAATTTTTAACATTCCCTTTTTAAAAACTTGAGTTCCAAATTCAATCTTTTCTTTCCCCCCTCCCTCAGACTAAGCTATTGTTATTTAGCCTTCATTCTCAATGAGGATCAATGACATCATGAGGGTGATGTCTAAGCTTGAAGGTGAATTGTATCCAAGTGAGGCAGAGCTGTTCAAAGCCATCAGCCTCACTCTCTCCTCCAGTCATTGAAGTCCACTGGCAAGACAAAAGTTAAGAATTAACCCAGGATGCAGTGAGTGACCTTGGTCTTTAAAGACCTTTCCAGGTATCAGTTTGTCTGAGATCACACCCATTTAATGACTAAGAGGTAAGTTATACATGGTCAATAATGTAAAACATATTACTATATTAGTCATGCTGTGAAAGAAAACAGAGTGAAAAAAAAAGAAAGCGAAAAACATTTGAACTTTGAACTGCATTCAGATTTCATCAGTTCTTTTCTGTAGGTAGAAAGCATTTTTCATCATGAGTCCTTTGGAATTGGCTTGAATCATTGAATTGTTGAGACTAAGTCTTTCACAGTTGATCATCATGCAATATTTCTGTTACTGTATACAGTGTTTTCCTGCTTCTTCTCACTTCACTTTTCATCAGTTCATGTCTTTCCAGGTTTTTCTGAAAACACACTGCTTGTCATTTCATATAACAAGATAGTTTTCCTTTACAAAGACCACAGCTTCCAATGCACTTTTAGTTTAATCTGCATTATTTACATTTTCTCCATCACTTTCGTTAAGGCTAGGTAATGAACAAATCAAATCCTGCTTTGTAACTTTTGCCAATTTCCAAGTTGTAAATGCTCACACTGAAAATTTAATAATCAACTCTCAAAAACTGGTTCAAGCTGGATCCAGCACACCCTGCTTCCAACCTAATTAGATGACATATAATGAGGATAAGTATAAAATCTTACACTTGGGCTCAAAAAATAAACTTCATGAGTAAAAGACATGAATGACCACATAGCAGTTCATCAGATAAAGATGGGCTGGCAGAGGTGAGGTCATGGATTAATAGACTCCAAGTTTAATATGAGTCAATTATACCATATGGCAGCCAGAAAAGCTCATACAATTTGAGGACACATAGGGAGGCATAGTGTCCAGGATCAGAGAGGTCATCCCTGGTCAGATCCCATATGGAGTACTGGGCTCTGCTCTGGGGGCCATATTTGAGTAAGGACATTGCTAACCAGGGGAGCATACAAAGAACACTGGTGAGGAAGGTGAGGGGCCTCAGGATAAAGTCATATGAATATCAGCTGAAGAGACTGGGGACTTTTAGACTAAAGAAGAGAAGATTTATGGAACTGATAATGCTTCTTTTCTACTATTTGGAGAGCTGTCATGTAGAAGAGAGATTAGGTTTATTCTTGGCCCAAAAAGGGAGAGAGAGGAACATACAGAAGGTTATTGTTGTTCAATTGAGTCTGACTCTTTGTGATCCCATTTGGGGTTTTCTTGGCAGAGATATTGGAGTGGTTTACCATTTCCTTCTCCAGCTCATTTTACAGATGAGGAAACTGAGGCAAACAGGGTTGTGACTTACCCAGGGTCACACAGGTTTTTATTATTTGTCAAAGAGGTCCAATGACACCAGCAGGGTGATTCCTAACTTGCAAGTGAATTTGAAGTAAGGCAGAATCGTGCAAAGTCACCAGCTTCACTCCTCCATAGTCATCTGAGTCCAGTAGAAAGACATAGGTCAGTAAGACAGAAGATGGCCCCAGATGCAGTGGGAGATCTTCGCCTTTTTAAGCTAAGGTCTTTTCCAGGTCTCAGCTTGTTTGAGACAACACTCATCCAGTGATTAAAGGGTAGGCAAGAACTGAGGCAAAAGATGGCCTAGTTTGCCTTCACAAAAGAATCAATCCGGGAAAGGAACAGAAACAACTGCTATTTACATTCACTCTGAGCCATCAAAATCCAAACAATGAACAAGTGAGGCTTGAGCTGGAACCTTTTATTAGCCAATCAGCAAGAACCAGAGTGATTTAGGCTTAAAGGCATAGTCAAGTAGCTCCATCTGAATCCCAATGGGCCTTTATCAAAGCCTGTTTTTTCAGAGCTGTATTTTAGGAAATCATAAATTAAAACTGCATGAGACAAAAGAGTTAATTGCCCCAGTTTTCTTTTTAAATGATAGAATAAATAAAGGAGGGCGGGGAATCTAGCACCCAAACCCCAAGACAGCTTGCAAAGTATAAGCCATCAAAATTTATGTTCCTTTGGAGAGAGCACCCACATGTCAGGGTATGACTCCCCACATGGATAAGTCTCTTACTGATCTTTCTGCTGTTACTTTTGCTCATGCTGTCTGAATATTATGTTACTTGGGGTGTTCAAGAAGTAAGCAATCTCTTCAGTTTCAGTTTTCTTTCAAAAAATGTTTCAAATTCTTTGTTATCGAATGTTCATCTTTTGTCTTGTATGGTTAATTTGCAGAAGAGGTCACCCTATACAGCATCCTGAGCTCCAGTGCTCTTCAGAATACATTATTCCATGCCATCTTCCTTTTTCCAGTGGGTGGGAAATAGTCCTGCATTACTTGAGCATCTGTTTTCTTTTGTGTTTGAAGGTTTTTCTCCTGACAGCTTACAGAACCTCCTGTTTCTAAATTAAATTGTTAAGTTTAAGTTTAATGTGTCTTAGGGTTTGCAGCATCGGGTTTTTTCTCTGGAGGTCATCTGTGAATTCTTTGAATTGGGATTGCATTTTCTGTGTTCAGAAGTTCTGGGTAGTTCTAGTATTTCCTGTATTATGGTGTTGGGGATTTTTGTCCTGTCATGTTCTTCTCAGAGACCTGTGATCCTTGGGTCATTTTTATACATTCTGCCTTTGAGATCTGTGTGTGTTGCTTGTACAGTGAGCATATTTTCTTTTAGTGTTTTTGTTTTATGCTTCTCTTGTTCCAGGTTGCCCATCACTTCTGTGTATTTGCATTTTCCATCTATTGCTCTCTCTTTTATTTATTTGGCGAGACCTGTCATTGTAGATTCAACACTTTCTATTCTGCGCATTATGTTTTTTTTTCTCTATAAGCCATAAAATCTGCTTTCATAATCCTCATTTCTCTTTTAAACCACTGAGGAACAGAATATTGTAGTTCCAAGTTCTCACATTCTTTAGGGTCCTCTGTCTCATCAAGTGTTGAATCATTTTTCTTCTTTCTTCATTATTTATTCATAGATGCCTGGACTCATTTTCTAGATGCAGAAGCCATGTTTCCTTCTGTTGTTACTGTTTTTCCTGTTGATTTTTCTGTTGATGTTTAAGGTCTCTGAGATTCCTTCTTCTTTTCAGTCTCCCCCCTCCCCTTTATTTTCCTTATCACTCACCTCCTGACTCCCTCCCTTCTCATTCTGGTTTCCTTGGGACTGGTATTCAGAGCCTCTTAGCCTCCTCCCACACTGGGTAATTCATGGTTCACTAACCTAAGTCTCTGCTCCAAGAGAATTTTGGGTGATCAGAACTGGCCCCAGCTGAATGCTGAGCTCTTATCCTCAGTCTTTGGAGAATGCAACACTATACCCGTTCTAGTGTCTTGTCCAGTAACCTGTCCCACTTCTTCTGTTTCTCAGTTCCCTGGCTTGGCACCAGCAGTTAAGAGCCTGCTTTCCCCTGGCACCATTATTTTTGGAGTGCTGGTGCTTCCATGTTGCAGCCCAAAACAGGCTTTTGCTGTTGAAGATCTATAGCTAAGCTGACTGTCAAGGCTTGAGCAAATTTCCATAACCTGGAGCCAGGATCTCTATGGCACTAGAAAGAAAGAGGTGGAGTGCAGGGTCCAGGGGTGGTTTTTGGTTTTGTTTTTTGTTTTTTGTTTTGCTTTTTTGTGGGGGGGGGCTATTGGGGTTAAGTAACTTGCCCAAGGTCACACAGCTAGGTTTTTGTTTGTGTGTGCCTTAAGTATCTGAGGCCGGATCCAAACTCAGGTCCTTCTGACTTCAGGGCCGATGCTCTACTCACTGCGCCACCTAGCCACCCCAAGGGGTGGGTTTTGATGTAAGTCTGTGTTGTGACCTTGGATCTACTAGTGAGATCTTGATGCTTGTAGCATGGAAAGTGGAGGAGGAGTGCTCAGTAATTTCAGGGTCAGTAAGCATCAGTTCTTGGGTTTGGTTTTTTTAACCTTCTTTTAGATTCTGGGTGACCTAGACCATTGATGCATTATTTCTGTTTTAGAGAGGTGTAAGAGGTCATGGGAATTGGAGAAAAGGTCTAGTCCACCATGTTGTTGGTCACATGATCCAGAAACTATAAATGTCAGAAGCATAAAATTAGAAAAATTAAATTGAAGCTGGGTATGATGGCACACACCTCTAAATCCCTGCTTCTGGGAAGGCTAAGGCTGGTAGATGGCTTAAGCTTAGGAGTTCTGAGCTGCAGTAGGGCTAAAGGCCATCAGATATCCACACTAAGTCTAGCAACAATATGGTGAGCCCCTGGGGAGGTGGAACACCAGAGTGGCTAAGAAAGGGCAAAGTGGCCCCAAGTTGGAAATAGAGCAATTCAAAAGGTCAGAGCTTCTGTGTTGAGCAGTAGTGGGATCAGTTCTAGTCTGGATGAGATGGGGAAAGAGACAGAGACAGACAGAGAGAGACAAAAGAAAGAGAGAGAGGAGAAAGGGAGAAAAGGAAAGAAGAAAGGATTTGAATAGGGATATATGTAAGGTCTTGGCCATAGACTAAAAAAAACCAATTGCATAAATACAGATTGAAGAAAACTTGGCTTAATTACAGTTCATATGAAAAAGACTTAAGGGTTTTAGTTTAAGACAAACTCAATATGAGTCAACCATGTGAAACGGCCGCAAAAAATGCTAATGCAATATTTGGCACAGAGAGAGAGAAAGAGAGAGAGAGAGAGAGAGAGAGAGAGAGAGAGAGCGCATTTATTCAGCACTTGGTATATACCAGGCATTGCTAATGTTGGAAATACAAAAACAAGAAAACAGAATGTTCCCTAGTCTCCAGGAGCTTATATTCTAATAAAATAAAACAAAATAGAAAGGGGAGTCGGCAATAGGGTGTAGTGAGAGATGGCCTGCCTTGGCTTTCTTGGAATGTGGCATTAATTGAAGTATGGTATCTAGAAGAGAAGAGGTAGTAGTCCCACTATAGATCCTTCACCGAATAAAGTACACATGGAATATTGGATTCATTTATGTGCATCACATTTTAGGAGGGAGCTTGGCAAACTCAATCAAACTCAGATTTGTGACAAAATGTCATGGCATCTAAAAACCATGTCATTTGAGTTGATTGATGGTTGAAGGAACTAAGAATGTTTAACATAGTGTGAAGAGTTTTCAAAGATGTCTTCAGATATATGAAGATGTGTTATATGAACTTCTTTATTCTGTGTAACTTTAAAAGATGGAACTAAGACCTATTGACTGACATCACAAGGAGGCAAATTTTGGATCAATAGAAGGGGAAAAATTCTTAGCAATTAGATGTGTTCCAAAATGGAATGGGTTGTAATGAGTTCTCTGCCAAGAAGAACATTCAGAGGATCAGTGCCCTAGATCTGGAAGGGGCCTCAGATGCCATCTTTTCCAATTCTCTAATTCCACAAAGTCGAGGTTGGATGACACCCTCTTGGGAATGTTGCATACTGTTTCTGGCATGGCTTAGGAAGTTGGACTTGAGTCAAAGAACCATATTTACTCATTCTGAATCTTGACTCTCTGTTACTTCCTATCTTGCGACCTTGGACAGGTCACATCTTTACCTGTTTCCTCATCTATCAAATGAGAAGGTTGGACTAGATAATAGTTGAGCACTACATCCTATGATTCCTTCCAACTTTAGATTCTCTAAATCTTCAGTGGTTTAATTTCAGGCATCCTAGCACCTTTGCACATAGTAGATGTCTAATAAATAGGCATCGATTTTTACTTGGATTAAATTGAATTGAAGGATAGAAACAATTGCAGGCTACAGCAAGGCGGGAGGAGGAGGTTTCTTCCTGAAGCCTCAGAAATCATATCATGTACAAACAGCCTTTTCCAGCTATGCATAAACTTAAAATATCATGAGTGTCCTTAGGTGATCTACCTGCTGGTTCCTAGCAATACAGCATTAATATTTATAATATGACAGGATACATCCTACTTTTGTTTCTTTCAATACGAGTGATAAGTGGTCTGTAGAATCTTTTTCAATCTCTGGACTAAATAATGAAAACAACAGCTCAAGAGTAGAGCTATAACTATGGTGGGATAACTGGAGCTTTTCCTCAGGACACCAGTATGCAGAGGCACATTTTCTCCTTATTGCAGTCATTTGATCTGTTCTCTCCATTCATAATGATACTTTAAGGGTCCCACTTCTCTTTGAGCCTGACTTCTACTGCAATGATCTTGCTATTCTTCTCCAACCTTTACTGTACAGTCAACCTGCTACCTCTCTCCCTGCCCCTCATCCCAGCATCTTCCTGGAGGTTACCCAATGAAACTGCATCAAACTATCCTCTGCTCTGTTTCCTCTCACCCCCTTCAACCTCATCCTTCCCAAGGAGGTCATCATGATTGTACTTGACTGATGTGAACTAGCCTTTATACCATTGATGCTGCTTGAGAGTGAAGGAAAGACTGAAATTGAGTACTACTAATGACAGAAGGTTGTGTGAAGGAGAAGAATTTGGGGCAATGTTTCAAAAGGGCAGGATGGGAGCTCTGCACAAGTGAAAATGCAGACTCAGACGTGCCATGCATGCACGCACACATGCATGGATGCACACGTACATGCCTACACTCAGCAAGCAAATGATGTGCCATGAAGTTTAAATAGCCCCAGATACCCCAGGAAGTCAGTGATAGGCATGGAGTTAGGTGTTAGAACCTTATTCTCCTAATTACCAGTCTCGTTATCTAGTCTCTAGACTACTATAGCCTAAAAAGGCCTTAGAGAAATTTATCCTGGTGTGCGCCAAGACACTCCAGGCTAAAAGATGTAACAGTGTGGGACAAGATGGAGAATTCAAAGGGATGGTCTGGTGGGAGAGAAGCAGATATTGTCAGTAGTGTGTAAGAGGAGGAAGCCTGGGGGTACTGGCATAATTAGAAATCCACTGGCTGTAGTGGAGCAGGAGGAACCTGAATGAAGAAGAAACTTCAGTATCAAAACATAAACAAAGTCTGTGCTATGTGGTTCAATGTCAAAGGGGGAAAGAAACTCTGGGAACTTTTCTACAGACCACATGACCCTTTGATGGGTAGCTTTGGGCAAGTGATTTTATCTTTGTTGTTGTTGTTGTTTTGGAAGCAATTGGGGTTAAGTGATTTGCCCAGGGTCACTAGTAAGTGACTAGTAAGTTAATAGGGTAGGATTTGAACTCAGGTCCTCCTGACTCTAGGGCTGGTGCTCTATCCACTGTGTCACCTAGTTGCCCCCACTTTATCTCTTTAAGACTTAGTTTCTTCATCTGTAGAAGGAAAAGGTTGTGCTAGAACATCTCTATGATATGATATGCTATGATATATTATTAGCTCTTGAAATAATAAACATTAATGATACTAATTAATAAAAAAATAAACAAATTAATACTAACAAATTAATAATCCTTGTACTATAATAACATTATGATAATACTAATAATATAATAATAGCAACGATGATAGCTGATATTTAGATCGCCCTTTGCCCTTTGTAAAGGGCTTTATCATCCACACTTTCATTTGAGAGGCAGCATGGTGTCATGGAAAGAATGCTGGTATTGGAGTCCTAATCCTAGGTGTGCCACTTGCTATCTGTATGACCTTGGGTCAGTCATTTAATTGGGGGTTCATCGTTTGTAAAATGAGGAGTTTTTACTAGAGGACCTCTAAGAACCACTTCAACTCCATAGCTAAAATTCTAAGATGATTACTCCATGTGGGTACGAAACTTTAAAGTTTACAAACCATTTTCTTCACCACAAAACTATTTGGGAGGTAGTACCCATTTTCCAGATGATTAAACTGAGGCATAGGAGGTCAGCTGACTTTCCCAAGGTCACAAAAACAGTAAAGTGCCAGTAAAGAGCTTATTTACCCTATGTCCATTGCTCCTTACAACACTACAACTGCTTCTCTTAACAGTCCCATGAATCTACAGTACCGTATTGTCAATTCCTAATTATCTGCAAGAATGGACTATGGGAATGTTCTAATATTCTAATGAATCCTTGATTTTATCAATGTAGGTACTCTCTTGAATGTGTCAAGTCAGAAACCATTCGTTCCTACCCATCGTGTACAACTTGAGAACATTCTCAAACCTCATTTTGGTCCATGATTTCATCCTCCTTCCCTAACTTTACCTTTTGACAGAGCCCCTAACAATCTATTCCAAAAATGACTGATTGACATTTTCCATCTTTTCCCTTTCCCTTCTTGAGAAATATTTTGAAAGGGTACACTGGGAGTTCTACACAAGCAAAAATGCAGACACAGACATATAGCACAGGCAAGTGCATGTGCTGCTCACACATATGTATATGTCCACACTCATCAAGCAAATTATGCACCATGAAGTTTCAATAGCCCCAAGTACCCCAGGCAGTCAGGGACAGGCATGAAACGAAGTTTTAGAACCTAATTCCCAGTCTTTCTTTCCCTTCTACTGGTAATGATCAGGCAGCAAGGGGGAAAGCCGAATCGGAGAGGTTACTTTACTGTCTGTGACCTGGACAAGTCACTTGACCCACTTCCCTTCAGTTTAATCATCTTTAACCCAGAGACTAAATAAAAGACCCCAGAATTGATTACACTCACAGAATCCCCTGAATGAAAGTCAGATTCCATGATACAAGTATAGCAGCTGGTAAAAACGTTGTACATTGAGTTGTTTTGACTATATTTGCCCCCAATAAGTAGTAATATCATGAGTCCCCATGAGGAGGCAGAAGTCCACATGCCAGGGCCTGAGCACCTGGCCATGATGATAGCTCATATTTATACAAAGCTTCAAGGTTTGCAATGACAGCTGGGTGATGCAGTGCATAGAGTGCTGCTGGGCCTGGAGTCAGGAAGGCTCACATCCCTAAGTTCAAAGTCAGCCTCAGACACTTAATACCTGTGTGTCCCTGAGCAAGTCACTTCAGTTTCCTCATCTGTAAAATGAGCTGGAGAAGGAAATGGCAAACCACTCCAGGATCTGCCAAGAAAACCCCAGAAGGGATCATGAAGAGTTGGACGTAACTGAAATGTCCAAACAACAAAGGTTTGGAAATTGCTGTGTGCGCACGCGCGCGCACGCACACACACACACACACACACACATACACCCATACTACAAATGTGTGTGCACAGGCCTGTATGTATGTATTATCTCGTTTGATCCTCACAACCCTGGAAAGTAGGTGCTATAATTATCCCCACTTTACAAATAAGAAAAACGAAGCTAATAGAGATTAAATGGCTTGCCCAGGCTCACATGCCTTGCAAAGTGTCTGGGACAGGATTTTAACTCAAGTCTTTAATGCAAACACACCATCCGTTCTAACACAGATCATAATGATGCCCTTCCCTTGTGTATATGGGGGAGGGGGGGAGAAGAGGATGCCATACGTGGAATTTGCATGTGCCATGGCCTCTGTGTACAACCCTAGTTCTTCCTACACAGAGGCCTCTTTGTCCCCACCAATAGCAGGATGGCGGCCCAACCCAGGATGAACTGGACTGACCCACAGTCAAAGCTCCCCTGCTGGAGCAAGAATGAAGAGAAGCAGGAACATGCAGAGGGGTCTCCTTTCTCTAAGCCCTAGCCTCAGAGTCAGAGAAGCCAGAGTTAAGAATCCCATCAGATTGGCAGGCAGGGCAAACAACCCCCAGTGTGCACTGTTCCCCTTTGGCAAGCTGCCCTGCCATGCCCAGAAAGGGCGGTTAGTGGTTGTCCTTTCAGAAAAAAAAAAAGCCAATGCTGACTGAAAAGCCAGGGCATCCAGCTGAGGCCCAGTGCTGATTCAAAAACAGAAGGGGGAGGGAGACCCTTGTGATAAACAACACACACGGCTGAGATCTCCAAGGCAGCAGTCATCTGGTAATCATTTGAGTTTAGAGTAATAGTTGAAAGTCGAGCACTAACCTGAAAATTGCTTCTCCCTTTTGTGCATTTTTTTCCCACAGTCCAGTTAACACAGTGGACAAGCCAATCCTCATTCCCGTAGGCCTCATTAATGAACCTGCAGCAGCGAATGTGTCTTGTTATTGCGGAGAGAATGGGAGTAGCACGCTTCCCACAAACGTGCAAATACCAAAGAGAAAAGACCTCCTTCCAACCCCCTCACACAGCCTTCCCAGGTACATGCTGCTAATGTGCTGCTGAAACCTTCCAGAGTACATATCAAGGGGATGGTGCCTTCCTGTGTGGCAGAGCCTCCCTGGGACCACCCTGGTAATCACGGCATCACCTTCATGCCAAATCCCACCGAAGCTGCATGCATATAAGCACACACGTGTATGTGCACGTGTGGGTATAGACACACACGTATGTGTGCATGTATGGGTGTAGACACATGTATGTGTGCATGCTTGTGTGTCTGTGCTGAGAGGACAGAGAAAGGGGGTAAGGGCTGGAGTCCAGGTTTCCCAACTCTCACCCCCAATGAAGAGCTAACCTCATCAACAGGCAAGATAAAAAATAATAGCAATCACTGGCTGGCCCACATGCCCACTGAAATTCCTACAAATCAAGGGCAGCTGGGAGAATGGAAATGATTTAGTTCCTGGTAAAGATGGAGGAATGTGTTGGTGAAAAAGAACAAATGAGAACTTCATGTGGGGAGCTTTATTTCTTCAGGCAGCAGCATCCCCCTGTTTGTCTTCCTCCTCTTGTCCACTATTGGCCTGATTTGGGCTGGTCTTTTGAAGGGCCTCACTTGAGGGCCTAGAGGGCCACATGTGACCTCGAGGCCGCAGGTTCTCCATCCGGGGCTAGTCTGTTGTCAGATCTAGAATTAAAATAAAACAAGACATTTGTAGACCATCCAGCAGTGAGCAAAAAGAAGTTTACTTAGCCATAGCAGGAAAAAACTATTCAACAAAGATACAACCTAATTCAGGTGAGTGTTGCTTCCCTGGCTCTGGGATGGTCATGCTGCAATGCTGATCTAACTGGCACTAACTTGTGCTGCAGTACTTAGACTTTCTGGTGTTTTAGACTGCTAGGAAGCTCTACCCATAGGTCGAGCCTTGGTCTCCTGAGATAATTAAATCTCCAAGATGGCTTCAATGCCTTTTAAGGAAAAATGAACCTAGCCTACCTGGGGCAGATGTTATTCCTAGAATAACATCTGGCCTTGGTGGCCAGATCCTGAAGTTCTTCTAGAGGACCTTCTACAATGTAAGTGACTTTAGCACTGCTATTTGATAACCCTGAGGTCATGGATATGAAAAACCTGGGACTGGCAGCAGTGGAGGAGTAAAAGAAGGGGAAAATAGTATAATTATAATGATAAGCAATGGAACGGCCCAATGAAGGAGTGACAATACAGAAGAGGAGAAAGACCGAGTCGTCAAATAGATGATGGGTAGTATATATTACTTGCTTCTTAATGGTTGGGGGAGGGGTGGAAGGAAGAGAATGTAGAACTCAAAATTTAGAAATAAAAAGAGAAATAAACAGGAAAAAAGGGAGGGAGAAAAGAAAAAAAGAGAGAAAGACTGCAGTTCCAGGCTTTCCCTCCCCCCTTCAAAAGAACTGAGGCCTGGATCTTAACCATCTGGGTTAAGATGTGGTGGGTGCTGTCAAATATTTGCAGTTGTAGGTGTCCCAGTGTAAAGTGGTGACAGTGAGAAGGGATGGCCGCACAGTGTCACAGGACACCTCAAGACTCCTCAGGCACAGGCTCAGATCCTCATCACAGGCCAGGGTCCCCTTTGCTGTTGCCAAGGCCAAGCGCACTCTGGTGGGAGCTGTGCCATTACCTTCTGCCCCTGAGGTCTACACCATTACCTGCTACTGAGGTCTATACCACTGCCTGCTGTTGGGTCTACACCACTGCCTGCTGTTGCTGTGTCCAGCACAATGTTCCCCTATGCCAGAGCCTCAGAAATGTCAGTGTCCCCTGGGCCATGAGCTGCTCTCTTCTGGGACCTGATTGTTGGGTACCCTGGGCTAAGTGCTGTCCATTCTTAGGCCTGTGCTAAGGGACCCACTCCCACAGAGGCCTTTCAACCATCCCTCATTAAAGCTTCGGGGAGAAAGAGAGAGCTCATGGGAATAAGAACAAGAGCTCTCCCTTCTTGTGCTTAACAGTTCCAGAAAGGTCTCTTTTTAAGTGCCTTACCCACATGCCTACGCCAAGGGCTCCCAACAAAGCCCATGTGCTCCACTTCCCAAAATCATATAAAAGCTCCCAAGAACTTCATTCAATAAAGGTCTTAGAAAAATCCCAAAATTCAGTCTTTAAGGAATACCTAAGCCTACTTAGGGACTTCTAGATGGCACCGTGAATAGAGTGCTGGGCTGGAAGTCAGGAAAACCTGACTTCAAATCCAGCCTTGCTAGATGTGTGACCCTGGGAAAGTCACTTAATCTCTGTTTGCCTCTGTTTTCACAGCTCTAAAATAGAGCTAATGACACCTACCTGGAAGGATTGCTGTGAGGTTCAAATGAGATAATATCGTAAAGGGCTTAGCATAGTGCCTGGTGCTCTATAAATGTAAGCTATTGTTATTACTATAGATGAAAGACCTGGAGATGTCTATCGGCCCAAATAGAAAAAGTAAGCAAATTCAACAATGGACATTTCACAGCATTTTTCCTCCTCAGAGCATAGTACTTAAAAACACAGCACACATTCCCATCTGTCTCTAGTCCTGGAGGGCCTACAGACACTTTACTCTCTAATCCACGTGGGGCAATGGCGGGGAGACCTCACAGTATGAGGCCAGCACTGACAGCAGCTCGGAGGCCACTAAGAGCCCTAGGTTCAGAATTGGAGTGAAATGAGACACTTATGAGCCATCTGACAGTTAAACGGAAATTGACTTAGCCATATCATGGAAAAGATGCTCAGTGAGAACACAGTGCAGTTACCCCTCAATGCCAGTCCAGCCCAGCTTCCTGCTGGCCAATCTGGTGCAGGGGTCTGATCTAAGGAGGACCTGCTTCTGCCTCAGCGTGGGCTAGAGCTTTTTACTCATGAAGAAGCTACGTCAATGGCCCCAAGATTTAGTCCCCTGAGTCTATCATATCTTCAGTTTCAAAGGAAAAACTAGCCTAGCCTGGTTGGGATAGATAGATGCTGCTTCTACAGGACCTGCCCTCTTCCCTCTGCCCTTTCTTTGACCACCTTCCAGCCAGCTTGACCTCACAGGATGCCTGTCTCCTGCCTTGCTGTAAATGTCTGCTCAAACGGTCAGGGCTAATTTGATTCCGGCCAAGGCAAATCACAACGATTTCTCTTATGTCCTTTGCCGGCGTTTGCTCCGTTTGCTTCCCCAGCTTGGGACTGTTTGCTCTGCCTTGTGAGGTCATTCTTCAGGAACCGGTGGGTCTTTCTCCGCTCTGTTTGATAACAACTTGTGTATAAGGGAGGGACAGAGAAAACGCGTCCAGTAGGCAAAGCGGCGCTGCCCACACAGCACAGCTGAACAATAAAGGCACGAAGCGCCGGCGGACTTCTTGGGGGATCGTCACGCAGCTCTCAGCCCGTTGTTGTAAGTCATGATGCTGAAGGGCCATGTGACTGCAGACATCTAAGAATTGCAACGGCCCTTCTTGCCAAATTGATATGAAATCAAATTGAGAGAGAGGAGAGGAGAGTGAGAAAGGGAGGGAGAAGAGAGGAGAGAGAGAAGAGGAGGAAGGAGGAAGGGAGAGGAAGAGGGAGAAAAGAGGCGAAAGAGAAAAGAAGAGGAGGAGAGGGGGAGGGAAGAGGAGAGAGAAAGAGAGAAAGGGAGAGAGGGGAGGGAGGAGAGAGAGAAAGAGAAAGGGAGAGAGTAAATAGGAGGAGAGAGGGGGAGGAGGAGAGAAAAAGGGAAAGGGAGAGAGGAAAGAGAAAGGAGGAGAGAGGGGAGGGAGGAGAGAGAGAAAGAGAAAGGGAGAGTGTAAATAGGAGGAGAGAGGGGGAGGAGAGAAAAAGGGAAAGGGAGAGAGAAGAGAGAGAAAGGAGGAGAGAGGGGGAGGGAGGAGAGAGAATGGGAGAGAGAAAAGAGGAGGACAGAGGGGGAGGAGAAGGAGAGAAAAAAGAGAAAGGGAGAGAGGAGAGAGAGAAAAGGAGGAGGGGGGAGGGAGGAGGAGAAAGGAAGAGAGAGGGGGAAGAGAAAGGGAGAGAGAACCCCCTCGTTTTACCCACATGCTCATTTTACCCCCAGCTGAGAAAGTCTGACATCACTCCAGAACAAACAAAACCAGTCTTTCTTTCTTCTAAGCTCACATTCTTGAGCCATTCCATGATTATGACAATCAGTCTAATAAAGTCTGGGCTCAAGATAGCTGTCTTTGCTGTCTGGAGAGTTCAGCTTTCCAGATGCCTTCTGTAGAAGCAGTGTTGTTCCTGCTTCTAAAAGTTCATGGGGTGGTCAAGGCAGGGAACAGTAGGGAGGAGAAGAAGGGACGGGAAAGATTATTTCAAATGGTTTTTAAGACCCCAAAAGGTAACCATCTTGGGGGCTTCTGGAGCTCAGGTGGTCTTTAATATTAGGAGTTAGGGTTTGAATAAAAACAGCTTTCCCCTTCTATCGGATTGAAATTCTTCAGCTGTTTTCCTTGACGATAACGACTGGTTAATTTTGGATTCTGTTCATTCCTGTTTGCAATCACCTGGCCTGTGAGAGCCGGTGAGGCATGGGAGTTTGCCTGCTTTGAGTCCAGTGCATCGAGGCACACCTTACAGCTAGTTTCCTCATGCTGGGCATGTCCAGAGTGTTTTGCGGTAATCCCATAATCCCCTACAAGAGCACCGAGTGATAGGAAGTAGCAGAGTAAGATATTGTCCCTTGGGTACCACGGAGCCAGGAGGAACGTGCTGAATTGGAATTGTTCCATACCCACTGACCCAGAATCTGAATGAGGGTGGCTGTCTTCTCTTTTTAAAGGCTCCTGCTCTATTCCAAGATGCTATCAAGTAATTTAACATTAGACTCAAATTCCTCTCACGTTAAAAAAAAATTTTAAACAAGGTATTCAAATAATTTACACGTGCCCAAGAGCTAATTTCTTCCACAAATCCATGTATTCCCCCAAAGACTTTCTCTTTATGTATTTTTAGGGATTTTTGTTCTTTTGTGTGTGTGAAGGGTTAAATATTAAAAAGAGAGGCATTGTGGAAGAATTGGCAGGGTGCTCATGTTGGGGGCAGGAAGACCTGGGTTCCAATCCTGCCTCTGGTGAATCACTTAACCTCCATGAGTCTCAGGCAACTCTTTAAGATGTATTTGCTAAGTTATAGACCACTTCCGATCTGTAGTGGATGGAGAGGTACTCATTCTTATAATTCATATCTAATTAATGAAATAATAAACATTCATGTACTCCTTTAAGGTTCGTAAAATACTTTAGACATTATCTCATTTGCTCCTCTCTACATCCCTGTGAGCTAAATGCTTTTATCCCCCATTCTGCAGAAGAGAAAACTGAGGCTTACAAAGGTCAAATGACTTCCTCAGGATCTCACAGCTAGTATCTAGGCAAAGATTTGAGCTCAGGTCTTCCTAACTTCCTAACTCGTTGGATCCTTTCCTGGGGCCTTCCGGATGCCACGTGGCGGGGAGCGCCGAGCAGAACAAAGCACACTTACACAGCAACTCAGGGGCCAACTCCAACTTTATTTCCTGCTCTTCTACATATATAGCCTATCCTACGCAAGCACTTTCCATTTTGGCTCTTGGCCAATTACAACACCTTTTGCCTTTTTAGGTCAAGCACACCTTAACCCTGGGACGCTTATCTCGCGATTTCTACCTGGAGCAAGGATATTCCTTGTGGACCCGGATGTACCTCACTCCTTAGAACAAGGCGTGGTCAGCTGGGGGCCTAGCAGTCCCTCAAGTGCCTAGAGGGTTAATGGGGGCGAGAGGCCTTGCCATCATCGCCTAAGCCCGGAGGCAGTGCCGTCACAGGTCCAGGGACCTCTCAAGGGCACTGAGGTAAATCCATGTTGGCTCTCCCACAAGGTCCAATGCTCTCTCCACTATATACAATCACAAATCCTCACCCTGAGAACCTGAAAAAAATGTATTTTTAAAAATATAGATATGATTCAATCTTTCTGGATATTCATGGGAATCAATGGATAAAGAATAAATATGGTTGAAGGATTCCAACCAGGGTCTGTGGATTGATGGCAAAGCTCAGAAGGTACTAGATGGCCATCTGCAGTATGATCCCATCCCTTTTTGCCTCTCACCAATGTGATATTCTTACCATAGTTAGTCAGAAAGTTCTCTCTTGACACCACTTAACAGGCCCCATGATGCAGTGGATGTCACATTTAACTTGAAAGTGGGAAAGACTGGCTCAAGGCCTGGGTTAGTCCCTTAATCAGTAGATGACCTTCCCCAGGTAACTTTACCTCTTTGACTCCAATTTCCTCATTTGGAAAATGAGAATTCAACAAACATTTACTAAGAATGTACCAGGTGCTAAAGGAAATGAAAAGTTTCAATAACATGGGATCTCTGCCTTCATGGAGTTTAGTAGAGGAGTGGTTAGTAAGGAAATGAGAAACAGAGATAGAAAACTATAACACTATAGTACATAATAAATGAATTAGAAAGGTACCATTAATCCCAAACAGATCATCAAAAAAGGGAAAAGGACTTACATGTATCAAAGTATTTATAGCAGTTCTTTTTGTGATGGCCAAGAATTGGAAGATGAGTATGCTGTCAATTGGGGAATGAACAAGTTGTGGTATATGAATGTAATGGAATAGTATTGTGCTATAAGAAATGATGAGTATGGGGACTTCAGAAAAACCTGGGAAGACCTATATGAATGAATACAAAACGAAGTGAGCAAAACCAGGAGAACATTGTACATAGTAATAGCAACATTGTTCAATGATCAGCTATGACTGACTTAGCTCTTGTCAGCAAATACAATGACCAAGGACAATTCTAAAAGATGGAAAATGCTCTCCAGATCCAGAGAAAGAATTGGTGGAATCTGAATGCAGATTGAAGCATATTATTTTCACTTTCTTCATTTTCTTCATGATTTTTTCCTTTTGTTCTGTTTCTTCTTTCACAACATAACTAATATGGAAATATGTTTTACATTATTGTACATCTATAACCTATATCAAAGTATTTATCATCTTAGGAAACCAGCTAGGTAACTCAGCTTGCCTTCTCCCTCTCCCTCTCCACCTCTCCAAAGGAAGGCAAATTTTGATGGCCAAAAGCTCCTAGTTAACTTGGGTTTTACTGGCTAGATCTTCCCTTCTTTCTTTCTTTCTTTCTTTCATTCTTTCTTTCTTCCTTTCTCTCTCTGTCTCTCTCTCTCTGTGTCTCTCTCTGTCTCTGTCTCTCTCTGTCTCTCTCCCTCTCTCTGTCTCTCTCTCTCTGTGTCTCTCTCTGTCTCTGTCTCTCTCTGTCTCTCTCCCTCTCTCTGTCTCTCTCTCTCTCTGTCTCTCTCTCTCTCTCTGTCTCTCTCTCTCTGTCTCTCTCTCTCTGTCTCTCTCTCTCAACTAAACCTTAAGCCCATTTCACACTGGTGCTCATCTATTGGACCACAACAGGTCCCTGCCCAAGCACTACTTAACAGCTATTTTTTGAGCCCCACTGGCTCAGGCTGAATGTAGATAGTAACTGTTTCTCTTTTGACCAGCAACCTTGAGGGTCTTCCCCTCCCAACTTGATTTTTTTTTCTAGTTAAAAGGGCCATCCCCTTCACTTACTTTTCAAAGAGACCTATTCGCTGAATGGGCATTACCTCATTCAAAGTGAGAACTTGGAAAGACTTTAGCCTAAAAGGGCCAAAGTCTCCCATTGCATCCTGGGCACCTCCAGTCATTCTGATGAATATCTGACCACCAGACCCAGGTGGCTCTGGAGGAGAAAGTAAGGCTGATGACCTTGCACAGCCCTCCCTCGCTCAAATCCAAGTCAACTGCAAGTCATGGCATCATTCCCTGATGCCATGGTCCTCTTTGAGAACTAAGAACAAATACAACCATTTTAGGGAGAGAAGACAGGGGAGGGAGGGAGAAAATTTGGAACTCAAAATTTTATTTTAAAAATGAATGTTAAAAAATTGTCTTTAACTCAAGAAAGTGAGAAATGCGCCATCCAGAGATATAACCAGAAAGAACTGAGCCTGAATCCTGATGGAAGCAAACTAAATGATCTTGTTCTTTTCATTGTTTGGTTTTATTTCTTCCTTACCATCTTTCATCCCACCTAGTACAATACGCCTTTGTAATTGGAATAATGTCTAATATGAATGCATTTGCAGATCCTATACTGGACTATATGCTGTCGTGTGGGGAGGGGGGAGGGAAGTAAAGGAAATTTGAAAATCAAGGAACTATGGAATTGAATCTTGTTAACTGAAACTAAACTAATAAATTAATTTTTTTAAATTGTCTTTACATGTAATTGGTAAAAATAAATTACTAATTTAAAAAGAAAAAAGGTACCTTCACAAAAAAATTTTTAAATTTAAATTTAAATTTAAATTTAAATTTTAAAAAAGGTACCTTCACTAGCTGAGGTCTGAGAAGAAAGCTTGTTACTGGCAGGAGGCATCAGAGAAGGTGTCACCAATGACAATGAGTTGGATTTTAAAACAATGGGTAGGCAAAGAATAAGCAGCCAGGCAGCACAATGGATAGAGTGCCAGACCTGGGGTCAGGAAGACCTGAGTTCAAATCTAGTCTCAGACAGTTCCTAGCTGTGTGACCTTGGGCAAGTCACTTCACCTTGTTTCGCTCAGTTTCCTCATCTGTAAAATGATCTAAAGAAAGGAATGACAGGGGCGGCTAGGTGGCGCAGTGAGTAGAGTGCCGGCCCTGGAGTCAGAAGGACCTGAGTTCGGATCCGGCCTCAGACACTTAACGCACACATAAACAAAAACCTAGCCGTGTGACCTTGGGCAAGTTACTTAACCCCAATAGAAAGAAAGAAAGAAAGAAAGAAAGAAAGAAAGAAAGAAAGAAAGAAAGAAAGAAAGAAAGAAAGAAAGAAAGGAATGACAAATTACACCCATATCTTTGCCTAAGAAAAGCCCAGGTGGGGTCATGAAAATGTCTGAACAACAACGCAAATAGTGGAAAGGAGAAAATTTCAGGAACAGAAAACTGTGAGTGAAGGTATGGAGACAGGATACTACAGGGAATATTCCAAGGACAGAGAGTAATCTAATTTGGTTGGAGTGTAGAGTGTGTCAGAAACTAATATGAAGATCAATCTGGAAAGATAGAGTAGTAGTGCCAGACTGGGAAGGGCCCTGAAGGAGCTGCTCAAGTTTGAACTTTCCCATTTTAGCCATATGGAGCCATTGAAGATTATTGAAGCAGTGGGATGTGATCAGATCTGTGCAGAAGGTAGATTAATTTGGCAATGGGACGAAGCGTGGGTGGCAGGGCAGAGAGAGTAGAGGCGGGAGGACCAGAAGATCCAACCAGGAAGCTGACAACACTCGTGCCACCCACCTGACAGGACTGTTGGGAGACTAAAATAAAATCATACATGTAAAGGGTTTTGTAGCTGGAAGCAGATTTAGAAATATAAGTGGCTGAGGTTAATCTCCCCCTGTCACAGCTGCAAAATGTCTGACATCAGTCATTGCCAGTTAACACGGACTATGTTCCACTATGCACGTTTATGGAGAACTTAAACACTTAATTGTTACCCTCAATGAGCTTGCCTTTTTTCCTCGGGACCATGAGAGACCAATCAGCTATTTAATGAGCTCACATCCTGCCCAGAATTACGATAGGTGCTGAAGAAGATCCAAAGTAAGTAGACCCTATCGGCTGTCCTCAGACAATCTGGTGGGAGAAAAGCAAAGGGTAAGAGCACTGGCACTGGGATTTCCAAACCCTGCACTTCTCCTGACTCCCTCGACTACTGTTCCGTGTAGGGCCTGGTACACAGCAAACATTTAATAGATGCTTATCAACTAACCTGCTAAATGACTGACTATCGTAACTTCAGACAAGCCGATAATTTGTCTGGTCCTCAGTTTCCTGACCAACTGCCACCATACTATCGATGACCCTGGATACCTCATTACCAAACTATTCCAATGCCCACCTGGTTGTTCTCCATGACACAAGCCTCCCTCCAATTCAGCCCATCCTCCACTCAGCTGACCAAAGCGATTAGCCTAAGGAGCAAGACCAGCCATGTCACCCTGCTGTTCAATAAACTCCCATGGCTCCCTATCACCTCTAGCATCAGAAAGAAAATCCTGTGTTTGACATTCAGCATATCCTTTCCAATCTTCTTCTACCTTGGACTCCACCAAATATTCTGGATCCTGTAAGCCTGGCCTCCTTGTCCATCACACAAGACGTTCCATTTGCTGGCTCCAGGTATTTTCACTGGCTTGGAATGCTCTCCCTCCTCATCTCCACCTCCTGGTTTCCCAGACTTCTTTCAAGTCCCAGCTAAAATCTCACTTTGTACAAGAAATATTTCCCTATCCCCCTTAATCCTAGTGCCCCCTCTCTCTCTTAGGCTGCCAGGTGGTACCATAGTGCACAGAGCGCCAGACCTGGAGTCAGGAAGATCTGAGTTCAAATGTGGCCTCAGATACTTACTAGCTGTATGACTCTGGGCAAGTCACTTCACCCTGTTAGCCTCAGTTTCCTTATCTGTAAAATGAGCTGGAGAAGGAAATGGCAAACCACTTCCCTATCTTTGCCAAGAAAACCCCAAATGGGGTCATGAAGAGTCAGATACAACTAAAACAGAACAAGTTATCTGTTATACAGCTGACAGTGCCCTCTCCCTCTTGATTTCCAATTTTTCATGTCTATAACTTGATTGTACATAGTAGTTTGCACGTTGCCTCACTCATTAGCCTTTGAACTCGTTGAGAACGGGGACTATCTTTTACCTTTCTTTAAACTCCCAGGGCTTGGCACATAGTGGTGCTTAATAAATATTTATTGACTAGCTGACTAGTGCAGGAGGGGTGAGTATCAAGTAAGAAGAATCAATATTTTTTTTAAGCATACCAAAAGTTATCGTCAAAATGTGCTGTCCTCTTTCAAGAGATATTCTTTCTGCTGCACGCTCTCTCCCAGAGAATTCTGGCTAGAGAAGTGGGCAGGGGACAGAGGGTAACTTGAAGCTATAGGCATTAGGGTTTTGACATCTCCCATTAATTAGATTCTGATCTACTGATGGGGCCCTGTTTTTCCTGGGCCTGACTTCATCCCCTTGATGGGATTATCCCATCACCCCCAGCCAAAGCAACTCTGAAGACACCTGTTCTGCAGAAATGGTATAGTGAGGCAATGAAGTAACCCCAAGTGTCTGCTGGCTGGCCTTCTGCTGCCATGCTGGAGTCAAGTCTAGGAGCTGGATGACCTGACTGCTGTTCCTATTCTCTATTTACTGGACACCGCCTCCATCTCTGCAGGCTGGCTCCAGGACAGATTCTGATCTCAGTTCTGCATACTTAATACACAGTGACTTCATACAGAAGTGCTAGTCTCCCTGAATTTTCAAGGACAGAATTTGTCCTGCTAAGTAGAGGAGAAAACCTGAGTGATGCTGTATTCTTGTCCTTATGATTTAAATAAGGGGTGGGGAAGAGGGAGAGAGAGAGAGACAGAAGAGAGAACCCAGCAAGAGGCTTGGCCCACAAGCTCTGCCCTACTGCTATATACTTTTTGGGTGTACCACCCACTCGGCATTTAGTGTGTTTGCTGAGGGACAGGTGAAGGAAAGCCTATACTCAGGCAATTTGATTGTGACAAGCATATGTCTCAAGAGCTACATTTTCAGTGAGGTCATAGGCCCCAAGAATGGAGCCTGAAGGCAGGGTGCCAAGACTTTGAATTCACACTGGATGCTTTGCCAGTAAGAAAATCTATATCCTCATATAGAGGTGGGAGGAGGATGAAGTATAGTCTAGTAATGCATTTCACACCCATAGCCCCCCTGCCTCCCTCCCAAAAGGTGTTTTCTCATCTCTTCTCCAACACCTTCATTGTATAGGACAAGTCCCAGACTCCAGAAATGTATGAAAGCCATTCTGGAAAGAAGGCTTTATCGCCAATACCATTACCAGGAGGTCAAATCCCAGGGAGGGAAAAAAGAGTTTCTGCCCCCTCCCTTGGTAATGAATGAGAGCCAACATTTCAGAATACTAACCATCAGTTTCTTCTCACATCTTGCCTAAGCTCTTCTGCCATGTTTTACAAAGATTCTATCTGGCCTTAACCTTAGGGGAAACAGAACTACTAACTATCACCCCCTGCACAACATCTCTTTCTGTGCTTGAAGGTTATTTTTGGAGAGTTTCCTGCCTCAGAATCTCCAATCTCAGCCTCCTCTTCTTCTGGAATAAGGGGCCACCCATCTCTTAGCCTGCCCTCTTTTCCTGTTGAGAGTTGTTTTTTAGTCGTTTCCAACTCTTCATGACCCCACTTGAGGTTTCCTTGGCAAAGATACTGGAGTGGTTGGCTATTTCCTTCTCCAGCATATTTTACAGATGAGGAGATTGAGGCAAACAGGTTAAGTTAAACTTGCCCAGGATCATACCACTAATAAGTATCTGGGGCCAGATTTGAATCCAGGAAGACGAGTTTTTCTAACTCTGGGCCTGACACTCTGAACTGTTCCACCCCCTTTTTTTTTCCCTAAGGCATTCATCTTTGACCTTCAGGTACTGTGGTTCTATTCTATGTCTCACTGACTTGTCCATACCTCTAAGGCTTTGGAATACACTACAATGCTTTCTGTGCCTAGCCGAGTGCCTTACACAAAGCAGACTGTAAGCTTCATGAGAATACAGATTGGTTTTTGTTTGTTTTCTCTTGTCTTCATATCCCCAGAACTTAGTACAGTACCTTGCACAAATCAATGCCTAATAGATGTTTATTGAATAGAATTAAATAGGAGGTACTGAACAAAGTTTTGGGGCTTTTTTCACTTTGTAGCTGAGCTTAATTGTCTTTGGTATTCTTAGAAGAGAAAAATGAAAATCCGTTTATGGTTCCTATTCTCCCGAACCTTTGCAACCTCTCTCATATACTTACACTAGGCTAAGCCTCCTGGCAGTGGGGGGTGGGGGAAGGGAAAGGAGAACATCATTGAAATTCCTGTCTATGTCCCAAGAGGTAGATGGGGCAGGGAGTTAGGGAGGATCACTAGAAATTGTTGGGGGTTTTTTTAATTGGACTGTATGGAATGGAAGACATGGATACCCCACTAGTGAACCCTGGTCCTGGGACTGGGAAGATGTCCTTAAGTCACTGACCCAATAGTAATGACCCCCAGTATCTTCCATAAGAACATCTCACAGGCATATCTCACTCTGCATTATATTAACTACTTTCCTCACAGTGACTTGCCCAGCTGCACCCAGTCAATAATATTGGACCTGGGGACTGAAGCTCGGGTGTCCTGACTCAGAGGCCAGCATCCTTTCCTCTGAATCTGCTGGTGCTGATGGAGACTTCTGACTCCTCCACACCATCTCTCATCTTTCCATTCTCCATGATGGGCAAAGAGAAGGCCTCAGAAGCAGCAGGGCGTTCCCTTCAATAGGTCTGATTGCTGCCAGTCTCCCCACCTGAGCCAGTGAGCTGTGCCACCACAGGGCTCCTGTGCCAGCCTGCCTGGCACCTACTCTTTGAGTGGGAGGATCCATCACTGCCTCTCTCTCTGAGGCTTCATGATTTTATTCTGTGGGTCCTCCCTCTCCCCAAATATATCACTACTCCCCCTCTATGCCTTAGTGGTCTTTCTGAATGAAAACGTATAGCTGAAAAAATATAGCCTTCTGGGGATGTGTCTCAAACTTAATTAGCCTAGTGCTCAGACCTGACAGTCAGAAGAAAAATAACAGTACCAACAAATAGTTACCATTCATACAGCATTTTAAGGTTGGCAGAGAGTTTTACAGATAGTGTCGCGTTATGTCCTTACAGCAACCCTAGAATGTAGGTGCTATTATTATTCCCATTCTACAGATGAGGAAACTGAGGCTAAGTGACCCAGGGTCATACAGCAGGAAGTGTCTGACATCAGATTTGAATTCGAGTCTTCCTGACTCTAGAGCTAGTGCTCTACCTACCAAAGAAGGGATTTCAGAGGTCATCTAGTGTGCCTCCATTCAACCTGCAAATGAGCAAACAGACCCAGAGAAGGCCATGCAGATGATAAATGGCAGAGTCAGGATTCAAATCCAGGTCCTGTCACTAAATCCAGAGCTCTTTCCAGTACACCGCACTTGGTGCTCAGAGTCAGGACTTTTCAGCTAGGTGGGACCTACCAGAATGTGAATTCCATTGGTGCAAACTTCAAGAATCCAAAATCACTTCATAGCACTGCAATACCATAGAATAGAGCCTCAGCAGTGAGATCTTAGCTACTGATCTCACTAAGTCTATCCATAGGGTGGGTTTGTAACATTTCAGGTACTGCTGGGCTCCTAACACCAGTGGTAGTCAGAGGACAAAAGACAATATACAAAGCTGTCCCCCAGCATGACTCAGGATATTTAAAGGGGAACAATAATTCTCTTTTCCCCAGACTGGCATGCTGACATTCAAAAAGTCAAGGAATACTTTTTGGCTTGAATCAACCCAGAAATATGTCTGAAAAAAAAAAGTATTCAGCATTACCTTTAGAAATGTCAGCTCACAGAGATGAACAGGGTGGAGAGCGTGTTCCTGTCATTGGACATGAGCAAACTAAACCCTCGGCTGACTTTCTGCCTGTGGAAGGAGGCTGATGGCCACCTCTGCTGCAAAGCACTATTACACACACACACACACACACACACACACACACACACACACACACACACACACACACACCTTGCATAATACACAGCACACAGTAGGTGCTAATATATTTCTGCTGATTTGTATTGTAGCAAGGCTACATACTCCAGTTCTGGAACTCACCCAAAATCTGGTCTGATGGAGATACCAATCAACTGAAGTATCCACCTTGGGGAAATCCACTGGTGTCAGGTTGATACAGTCTTCTTGCTCTCTAAGCCTATTTTCAGGCTACCCCTTCTAATCTCCCTTCCTCCCCCCTCCTGCACACACCCCTCCACAGACACCCACTCACTCCCACACCCGTCTTGTGTTGGGTCCATAGCACAACCAAGTTTTTATTCTCTTTTATTCCCTTAGCTAATCCTAGCATCCTAGATTTAGAGCTAGAAGACAGTTCAGAGGTCTAGGTCAACTCCATCATTTCACACGTATCAGATTTGAAGAGAATATCCCCTACATATAGCAAATCACCCCTCAGCCTTTCATTTGACTCATTCTCTTGGGTACCTCTATCTAGTTGAGCTCTTATTAGAGGAAAACAGGAAGTTGTGACAATTTATTTCACATTAATAAAACCTATTTTTCATTGATTAGCTTGAACCCCAGCCCATTCATTAAGCATTAATTATTTAATAAGTTGGAGAAGCCTCCTTTCCCATTATTAATTATTCTATGATTAAATAAATATTAAAATGTACTGAATATGGGGCAGCTAGGTGGCGCAGTGAGTAGAGCGTCAGCCCTGGAGTCAGAAGGACCTGAGTTCGGATCCGGCCTCAGACACTTAACACACACAAACAAAAACCTAGCCGTGTGACCTTGGGCAAGTTATTAACCCCAATAGCCCTCCAAAAACAACAACAACAAAAAATGTACTGAATAAAGGACAACAATAATAAAGCAAAAACATATATAACTATTTACAATATTTTGGCTGTGCAAGAGTTCACAGCCACCTCAAACCCTCAATCAGTGGATGATTCATCTGTTCTTGTATGGAAGTGCAGTCTCCTCTTCAGTCCATTGCAGATACTGATTAAAACCTCTAAAAAAATTCTTCATATTTCTCAAGATGAGAGTTTTATTTGGTCTCTTAGGAAATAAGCTAGATTAGTGCTTTTTCTTTGTCCTCTCTTCAGTAATTGCAGGAAATAATCTTTGCAAAAATACATTGTGCTTGCCAGCTCTTCACAAACTCTTCATAGAATTCTCGTTACAATGTTCTTTCATATGTGTGTATGTGTATATATACACACATATACATTATATATACATAATACATACATTATATATACATAATCTATACATAATATAGATCACAACTGTTCTGACTAGGAAGAAGTTCCACATCACCTTCTTCCTCTCTGTATTCTTCATAGATCCTCATAGATCACAGCTAAAACACACACCTTCTCTCTGACTCCATAGGGAGAAGCACTTCAAAGTCAGACATTTCTCAACTGTCACTTCTAAACTGCTAACACAAACTGCCTGTCTCAATATTCTGTTGGGCTCTTATTCTCTTAAAGAGACAGTAATAACCCTCAAAGTCTCTTAGAAAGCCTTTTTGAAATAATTACACACAGAGGAGGAAACTGAAGCCCAGAGGGGGGGAAAGTGATTGGTCAAGGTTCCACAAGTAACGAGTGATGGAGTCAGAATTTTAGTCCAGGTGCTGAGACTAAATCTAATAATGGTCTTTCTACTCTCCTACACTGGCTCCTAATTATGTCTCTTTACTTCTCTACTTTTCTAATCTGGGAAATGAGGATGTTGGCTCAGATGATCTCTGAAGTTCCTTTCAAGTAGAAAACTCTACAGTTCTAAGTTCTTATCATTCCACCTCAACAGTCAACTTTGATCCTAAAGAGAGAGGGGGCCCTTCTCTTGGATTTGTTTTGCTTATTCTGTTTTCTAGTTTTTTACTACTTTTCCTCTGAAGCAGCAATAGAAAACAATTCGGGGCTAGGAAAATTCGGAAAGAGATCAAAGCTTCTAAGTCCCCAGCTTTAGATCCAACAATAATCCTGAGGGGCAAAACTCTGCTTATAGTATCTAACTTCCATCTCTGAGAGTATGGTTAGCTATATCTTTCCCTCAAGGTTCAGAGGTACTCCTAAGGGTTTGAGTGTATCTTTTTCTAATCCTGTCAGCTCAGAATACTCATTCCAGTGAGGTTCCCCCACTGTTAGCTGCCAGTGACTAGCTGACAGGGGTGGGGAACCTGAGGCCTCAAGGCCACATGTGGCCTTCTAGGTCCTCAGGTGTGACCTTTTTACTGAGTCCAAGTTTTACAGAACAAATTCTTTTATTAAAGGGAGGACCTAGAGGACCACATGTGGCCTTGAGGTCACAGGTTCCCCACTTCTGCTAGCACCTCAGTTAACTAATTAACATCAGTTAACTTTTACAAACTTCTAGCAAAAGTACAAATATCCCCTTCCCCTAATATCTGGGAAGACACACTCTCCCATATACCACCTTGGTCTCTGGGAAGGGTGGCCTAAGACTTAAAACAGTTTCTACATAGCAGTGAGTTCCATTAAGTTTACACTGGAATTAGGGATTGTTGCCAGATGGGTCTTTTTCTCAGTTACTACTCAGCTAGGTTCCAAAGGTCACTTATTCCTTGAGGATAAACTGGATGGCTGCAAACCCTGACACAGGCTCCCCACCTGAACCGCCTGATACCTCATTCTCCTGACCTTTCAAAACTCAGGAGGTTGTAACCTCCAATATCTTCCACCTAAAACAAAAGAACAAATGCTGGGCCAAAGGAGATTCTAAGAGGTAAAATGATAGTGACTGCCAAGTAAAGTGGCAGTCCTTTGGGGGATGCCTTTACCTCAAATGGGGCAAAAGCGCCCTTGCTGACACTTTCCTAGTACTTTTACCAGCACCTCCATTGGCTGGTTATTGCTTCTTTATCATCACTATGTTTTAGGAACCACCTAGCAGGGCTATGGGCACTGAGCCTCCTCCTGCCATCCCCAGAGCAACTATTTGTACCAACAGGCTGTTGGTACAATGGCTATGCCAATCTCCTACTCAAATTTCACCATTTAATCTGCCTATAGTAGTGGGGTAAGGTTGTACCATAGCTAAAGCTGGATAATTTTTAGGAAGGGCTCCACTCAGATGGCAAGATTGAATTGGCTTCTTATTGGTGGGCATAGTATATATGGTGGCCCATAGGAAAGATGCAGAGAACCAGTCTATGAAATCCACATCTTTTAGATACTTCACTTTCAGATGCCTATTCTGGAATTGGCTACAAGAAGAAGAATGGGAATTCATCTTAAATGGGGGGAAGGAGCATGAGGACCCCTCTAAATCACCTAAAAGGGAATAGGACAGTTTCCATAGGGGACCTCAAATTGATTTAACTGATTTTGCAAGAATAAGCCTTCTGAGAGTTCCCCAAAAGGACAAATTGCTTCAGAAGAGGCTTTCTAAATTGGCACTATTAGACTGTGCCCACATTTTTTCCAGTGCTTATCAAGCTGCTGCTTAAATTTCTCCTGCAACCCCTCTAGTTCCTTGCTAATAAAAGCTAACCCACCCTTCAAACCCTATGTAGAGAAAATCACACTTTGGAGGTTAGAAATAGGATAAGATCAAAGATTTCTTACCACTGGTTAGAGTTCCCAATTTTCATCCTCACACCCACTCCCATTCTCTTTCCTTAAAGTCCTGATCTCAGTTGGATTTAACACAATTTCCAGTGAGATCTCTGGGTTAGAGACCAGACTTTCCACCTTGTCAGTTCCTGTGTCTATCATCATCACCCCTTTTACTTGAACTGTTACCAAGTTGATTAGTCACCTCTCTGTCTATCCTACAAAGCAAGGAAGCTTAGTGTGCATTGCTTCTACCTCACTTAGCAAGAGTCTGAAATCCCTGTCCCATCCCTCCATACACACACAAGGCTAAAGCACCTGCTCCCATGGAATCATCTCTATTACACAAAATTAGATGACTTTTATTCATCAACTAAACCAAAGAAGTTAAATTTGTGATTGAGAATTCAATAAATGTGTGCCTTTTGAAAAAAAGGCAAAAAATTGAAAAAATTTTCTCTATCTACCCATACATATCCTAATGAAATGGGCTGCATACAACTAACAGCATAACATTTACCATAACCTACCATAAGTAGTAGTACACAAGCCATCATATAGGAGGTACATGATTAGCAAAGGAGTGGGCCAATCAGAGGTTGAGAGGATGAGCTAAATGACCTCATTCCCATACAGAAGTTCCCAAAGTGGGTGAAAAAGCCTCCTGGGGGTGCTGGGTGTCTGCTAGTAGCCTTGAATACAATTTGGGGGCATTGAATAAAACAACAGGGCCATTGAAAGCATAAGGAAAGAAGAGAAAAAAATTTCGAAAAACTATACATGTTTCATTTGTTGTGTAACAGAGTTAAAGGCAGAGTTATTACATTATTTTCCAAATAAACACAAAATGCAAGCTATAATCCAGTGGTCAAGTTTACCAACAGGTCTTAACAAGCAAGTGTTGTCCCCAATTGAGAAATGGTCAAAGGATATGAATAGGAAGTTTTCAGAGAAAGAAATTAAAGATATCTATAAGCATATGAAGAAATGCTCTAAATCACTATTAATTAGAGAAATGCAAATCAAAACAACTCTGAGATACCACATCTCTCCAGTCAGATTGGCTAAGATGACAAAACAAAAAAGTGACAGATGCTGGAGAGGATGTGGGCAAATTGGAACGCTAATACATTGCTGGTGGAGTTGTGAACTTATCCAACCATTCTGGAGAGCAATCTGGAATTATGCCCAAAAGATTATAAATAATTTCATACCCTTTGACCCAGCCATACCACTCCTAGGGTTATATCCCAAAGAGATCATAGTAGTGGGAGGAAGAACCATATGTACAAAAATATTTTTAGCAGCCCTTTTTGTGGTTGCAAAGAATTGGAAACTAAAGGGGTGCCCATCAATTGGGAAATGGCTAAACAAGTTGTGGTATATGAATGTAATGGAATTTTATTGTGCTATAAGAAACGAGGAGGTGACGGATTTCATAATTACCTGGAGAGACTTATACAAACTGATGCTGAGCGAGAAGAGTAGAATCAGAAGAAATTTGTATACAATCACAGACATACCATATCTGTGACGACCAACTATGACAGACTGGACTCTTTTCAGCAATGCAGTGATATAAGTTAATCCCGAATGACTCAAGAAAGTGAGAAATGCGCCATCCAGAGATATAACTAGAAAGAACTGAGCCTGAATCCTGATGGAAGCAAACTAAATGATCTTATTCTTCTCATTGTTTGGTTTTACTTCTTCCTTACCATATTTCATCCCACCTAGTACAATATGCCTTTGTAATTGGAATAATGTTTAATATGAATGCATTTGCAGACCCTATACTGTACTATATGATGTCATGAGGGGAGGGGGGAGGGAAGTAAAGGAAATTTGAAAATCAAGGAACTATGGAATTGAATCTTGTTAACTGAAACTAAACTAATAAATTAATTTAAAAAAAAAAACAAGCAAGTGTTGGCAGATGAGTGTGTTGCACATTGTGGGCAAGTTCAGCATGCATCAACAGGAATATGCGCATGTAATGACTTGTTTACAATACTATACTATATAGTTATATGTTACAATATTGCATCATTAAAATTTCAATGCAGGAAAAAACACAAATTTACAATAAGTTATTAGATTTAAGATGTATCTTTTTTAAATTTATGTATTTTTAAATGACACAATTTTTTTAAAATGTTAAAGAAAGTAGATTGGGGGGGGACAGAGTAATTTTTTCTTTTAAAGGGGAGCAGTAGGGCAAGTAAGTTTGGGAACCTCTCCCATAGAATATTAAAAGACCTGGAGAAAGAAGACTTCAAGTGCTTTGGGTATATCCTCCATGGGAAGAAATAGGCAAAAAAAATATTTTTACAGGATGAGAAGATTTGTACTGGCTATGACTGTGGCCTGTATCATTCAAGGAATCCTCACATAGATGTGCTCATAAATCCACTGAAAAATGAAAGTATGACAGCATGGGAAACTTAGTGGAAGAGCTGAAACCTAGCAGCTAGTGTGTCCTAATATCACTAATATCCAATATTCTAACATCCTCTGTTAGAATCAGTTCTAAGGTCCCTTCCAGTCTAAATATTCTAGGATTTAGTGACTCAACATGGAAGGAAGCATCAGTTTCCCCATTCTTAATCAACTATGGGAAGAAATACAAGCAACATCAAAAATGTACTCCACTCTTGCCTTGGAAGAAGAGTAAGGAACCCCCTTTCCCAAAATGGAATGAAAATTGATTTCCCCAGCACATAAATTCCTGGTTAAAGCTGTCATTTTGGCCAACCACCCAAACCAGCTGACCCTTGTTCACATGAAACAAAGCCTTCCTGTCCTCGCCCCCAAAATCATCCCTGAGGTCTTAGTCAAGCAGTAGGAGACCATTTCCCAGTAAAGAATATCAGTCATTCTTATTTGTAACCTAGAGCAGTTTGTGCAGACTCTGGGATCCTGGAGGCAGAATCCTGGAGGCAATATCCTACCCTGCTGTTTAACCCCCATTACATTGGTTTCCTAATACACTTTTCACCTTCAGCAAATAGTACAAATTTGAATTCTTACTCACTGATCAAATATTTACTCTGTGAACTGCCAGTCTGGTTGAGTTTGAACTCTACAATCCTCCAAGTTTGTATTAGACAAATGAGCCATTTTCTTGTCAGCCTCCCCAGTCTGGGCTTTGCAGGGGGGTCCTGGTTGCCCTAGAGATTCTCCATGGAAAAGATGTTCAGTTTTCATTCTATCCTTTAAGTCAAGTCCCCCAAACAAATGGTAGTTTGGAGTCCTTCTGTGTGTGAGGAAATTAGAGAACCTAGGCAAAAATAGTTGTTGAATAACAAAACCAAAATTTCTCTTCAATCCCACTCCCACCTGACTCACACTCACATCACACACACACACACACACACACACACACACACACACACACACACACACACACACACACTAAAGAACAATGTTAAAGTAGCTTTAGAATTCCAGGACAAACAGTAATCATAACATCTCAAATTGCTATAGCACCTTCTTTTCCAGAGGATCAAATGCTTCCCCTTTCCTTTATTTTGTTTACTCTCCTAACCCAGTGAGGGACAGAAATTGCTGCCCCCATTTTCCAGATGGAAAAACTGTGGCATAGAAAAATTATGCAATATGCCCAAACTATGTCTGGTTGTGCCAGTATGGGTTAGGCAAGAGGTAACAGCTGTGTCCAAGACAGTACCAGGGCAGCTTTATGTGGGAGAAGGGAAGGACTAATAACTTGAGCCACCAAAAGACAAAGCGGAAGAATGAGAGGAAGCTGAGGGTCAGAACTAGGGAGTGCAGAGAGTTAAGTCCCTTTACTAAAGGAGACCACAAAGAATAGAAGTTCTGGGTCCAAGCCAAGGTTTTGCCATGTACATCGACAAAAATAAAACAGTTCAGAATTACCCCCAAGCAGGGCAATTCGATGACTACCTTGTCGAATTTAATATTCATCTTTAAAATATAATATCACCACAGCTGCTAGCTAGGCACTCAGCTAGCTTGGCTGAGAACCCAGAGAGACATCAGTCAGTTCCTGTCCTTCACCTGCCATTGTGGTTTGCCCAAGGTTTGGCTCTAAGAAAGCCTGACTTCTGAATAGGGGTAGTGGCTTCCCCAGTTCTTACATTCATTGGCTCATCACTCCCAGCCCAGCTATTTCAGGGATAATTACATTCTAGGGTTTCCCCAAAATAAGAGAGACAAAAAGAGGGACCCAATTCTTCATGTAAATCAGATCCAAGTCCTTTTAATTCCCCCACAAAAAGCATGAGAATGCATGAGAATCACGTTTTAAATAGGATTCAGAAACTCAATAGATAGCCAGGTTACAATCTGCTGAAAGACTGGTAGTAAGCCCAATCGAGACGTAATACAGTTTGGCAATTCTACTAATTACCCATTTCACATTTCACCTCTACTGAGCACAGCCTGATTAGACACCAATCTGACCTTTTCTCTCTCTGAGGCTGACTCTTCCCCAGTCAGCTCTTGCTGCTGCTACTACTACCACAACCCACCACAACTTGTCTCCCAGAGCTTTACGGTCTTCTGAAATCCATATGTTCACCTGGACTCCTTTATCTCAAAGCTGTTGTTCAATGGTCTAGCTAAAGAAGGAAAAACACACCAAAAAAAGAGCACAAGCCCAAATATGTAGGACCTATGCTCCCAACTACAGTATATCGGGCTGGGTGGGACTAAAACTGTTTCTCTCACCTGACTCTCCAAGTTGCATCTGCAAGAAATTCCTCAAATTATAAGACAAAGTACTAAAGGGTACATTATTGCCATGGTACAGCCCTGGAATTCTGCCTCAGCAATCAGTTAAAAGATTATATAAGTTTCTAACTCACAGCCTTCAGAGTGGCAAAATTAGTCAAAGAAAGGAAAATGCCAAATGTAGGAGAGGCTATGAGAACTCAGACACATTATTGTAATGTTGGTGAAAGGGTGAAGAGGTACCTACCATCTACTATGGAAAACAATTTGGAACTGAGCCCCAAAGGTTATCAAACTCTTTGATCCTACTAAAGCTGTATCCCAAAGAGATCAAAGAAAAAGTAAAAGGTCTTAGATGTATAAAAATATTCCTAGTCATTCATTTCTTGTGGCAAAGAACTTGAAATTAAAGGGAGGCTCATTATTTAGGGAGTAGCTGAACAAATTGAGGTATATGGATATAAGGAAATACTATTTTGCCATAAGAAATGAAGGGGAAAGTCTCAGAGAAAACTGGGAATATTTGTATGAACTGAGGCAGAATGAAATGGACAGAACCAGGAAAATAATTTACACTGTAATAACAACATTGGAAAAATGAACAATTTTGAGAGACTTACGAACTCTGATCAACGTGATGATCAATCATGATTCCAGAGGAACAGTGATGAAAAATGCTCCTCCCTACCTGACAGAGAAGTGATAAAGTAAAAATGAAGAAAGAGACATATATATTTGGATATGGTCAATGTAGAAGTTGTTTTCATTGACTATGTTACAAAGGTTTTGTTGTTTCTTTTTTTTTCTTTTCCAGTGGATAAGGGACAGGAAGGGAGAGAAAACTACTGTGTGTTAATATGAAAAAACTTATTTTTAAAAAGATTTTTTTAACAGCACACAGTAGAACCCCTGAGTCATCATGACTGGCAGGAAGAAGTCAGAGGACATCTACATATGCTCAGTGGGAGAGGTAAAGGTCAGTTTTCTCATCCATAAAATGGGAATAATAATAGCACCTACCTCCCAGGGTTGCTGTGAGGATTAAATGAACTCATATTGGTAGAACACACTGTAACCCTTAAAAAAGTGCCAGCTTATTATTGTTGATGTCTCAAGTTCACAATTAAAAAGGTAATTTAATTTTTTATTAAGTTGATACCTATAAAGCGGGGAGGGATTCAGTTCCATTTTAAAAAACATTTCCTGAGTTCCTAGAGCACATTGTAGATCACAATGCTAGACTCTGGGGTGGAGACACAAGCCCACCCAGAGAAGACAGTGGATCTGGTCTCCGGGGTTCTGTCTCTGAAGACCCCAGACCTCCTGGATTTGCCACAGAGGGCCCCCCCTTTACCAGGGTTCTGAAAATTTCTATGTGCACCAAGCATTATCATTTCTATCTTTATTTAGCACCAAGATTGAGTGCCCTTCAAATTTGACCTTAAGAATGAATCCTCAAGCTAAAGAAGGTTGGCAGCCACAAGAGAGGAAGGGTAAAAGATTGATTCAAAGGAAGAATATCAATTCAGAAGTAACCAGAAGTAGACCTTTTGATGAATGATCTATCTGCCCAAGAGCCTGTTCTGTGCTGGGGTTCAGCCCATCTTTCTCATCTGCCAGTCAACTTCCAGGAAGAAAAGAAGGAAGAAAGTGGGAGAAAGAGGGAGAAAGGAAGGAAACAAGCATTTACTAAATGACCACTGTGTGCTGGGCACTATGCAAATATTATCTCATTTTATCTTCACAGCCGCCCTGGGAGGGAGGCTCTATTATTATCTCCATTTTATAGTTGAAAAAACTGAGACAGGCACAAGTTAAGTGACTTGTTCAGAGTCACACAGCTAGGAAGTGTCTAAAGCTGGATTTGAACTCAAGACTTCCTAACTCTAGGCCTAGTGCTCTAACCTCTGTATCACCTAGATGCTTCTCAGGGGTAATGCCAGGGGGATCCAGATACTCCAGGTATGGAGCTTTGGGAATGCTCGTGGAAGCCTACCACCTCTGTGTGAGGGCTTGCTGTGCCCTTTCCAGGGCTGCTCATCCACTTTAGGCATCCAACTGTCACCCAACTCTCACCTGTGTCTCCAAGAAGCTGGAAGGGCAAAGCTGTCTAGGCAGATGGGACCAAACCAGGTTGAAAGTGACCTAGGTCTCAAGCCCATTGGTGAATTAGGAACATGTCTAGGAAGACTTCCCCCAGAGGAACAGACAAATGAGAACAATTTGTTCCAATGAGCTGGAGAGGGCGCTGTGGAATACTTAGAGTTTGGTCAGTCTTTGAAGACACCAAGGTCATCCACTGCATCAAGATCCATCACCAGTGGTCTTAGCTTTTGTCCTGCCACTGGACTCTGATAACTCTGGGAGAAAGAGTAAGGCAATGACTTTGTGCAGCTCTGCCTCCCTTCAATCCAATTCATGCACAAGTCATCACCCATCATCCACAATTTTATCCCAACAACTGATTTTGGTCCTCTTCAAAAATGAAGGACAAACAACAACAATAAAAACATAGGCTCAAGTCCAATCCCCTGATGCTCAGTCACCAAGATATTCTGCCAAATCCTCCTGTGATTTCTGATTCTCACTGATTTCAGCTCTGTCTACACAGTCGATTCCCAATTGGTCAAATGCTCAAATGTAGCCAGGATCTTATTGATTTGGAAGTTGCCTCCCATGATGCAGATCCCAACAAATCCCTTCTTGCCTTTCCTGGGTTACTCTTATCTGTGTCATCTGTTAAATTCTCCACAAGCAGTCAATCCAAAGTGCTGGCAACCTCCCTCAATCTCCCCTGAGGTTGTAAGGGTACCAATGGAGAGCACTCTGGCTCTCCATCTATGTTGCTCTTGCCACCTGACCCAGCCATCTTCTCTTCCCATCATACAATTCCTAAATGATATCTCTCACTCCTTTTCTCATTCAGAGATACTCCTTGATTATAAATTTCATCCCACTCATCTTCACCATTCCCTTCTCCAGTGCCCTCTGTATGTTTTTTTTATTTTTCTGAGATAGTTGGATTACATGTCTGGCTGACATATAGTGACACCATTAAATGTAAGAATGTAAAAGATGTCCTTTTGCTTTCCCAGAAACCTTGAGGTCAATCAAGAAACTTTACAATTGCTTAAAGGCAATCCTGCCCACTTTCTTGGTCCTGTTCAAATCTGGGTCCAACTTACTGTGCAGCTTTCCTGTCTGTTCCAGGAATATATACAGATAACAAGCTCTAGAGGATGTCCATCCAAATATATGCTGAAATCTGGGCAATAGACCTTCATCCACCTGGTCTTTCCTATGGGGATGGACAAGCCTAAACTCTTTTGAGTGATTACACTTCTCTTCCAGGAAGCTCTACAATGTTCCAGAAATTGATTCAATCAACACAATGTCATCCAAAAAATTTCCACTTAACCACATTAGTAGAGTAGAATAATACCACAGATAACCCCGTGTAGCAAATAATAAAATGTTATTTATTTCTATTTGACTCTTGAATGCTTTGATTTTTAGAAATGTAAGCAGGATTACCTTCCTAATTATGTTTTTTTTTTTTAATATATTTGATTTAATTTTTATTCTTAGACACAGAGGGGTGAAATGTATGGCCCGGGAGCATTGAACTTACGGTTATCCCAGGTTAGCCTCCTTTTCCTAGACTTCAAATCCTGCCTCTGACACATTCTGGCTGCATGACCCTGGGCAAATCACTTAATCTTTCCATGCCCTAGGCAACTCTCTAAGACTATAAATTTCAAGAACGTGGGGATCTGCATTGGTAGAGTGTTTCTTCACCAAGATTCCCTGCACCAATAAAATTACAAGAGAGATCTAAAAACTCTATCTATATGGTTTTCTCCCTCACCTGCTCCCCTCCTCCCCAGATAATCCTCAAAGCTAAGAATGCATGCCTGGATAAGAGCAAAACCTCAGCAAAAATGCTCAAGGCTAAGTCCCATTCACACTCATCAAAATGTGGATAATTCCAACAAAAGGCAAGCTCTTCCTCCCTGACGTCAAATCACTCTTTCTACGGAAATGTTATTTTTTTCTCATCATGAATCATAAGCATGGAGATGAGAGTTCATGTTACAACTGTGATTACTCGCGGCATTCCCGTGAATACTTGCTGAGAAGGTACCAAATAGCAAGTATCTACCCCATTCCCAGGACAAAGGTCCCTTCTCAACTCTGGGGACTTCCCCTAATGACAGCAGACACACAACAGCAATTATCATCTCCATAATGTCTGACTCCCTTCCAAAGAACTCAGAGCGCCTGGCACAATGGTCTGTCACGCTTCCTCACCATGAAGTAGGTAAGGAGTTACCACCCCCATTTTACAGATGGGAAAGCTGAGAGAGTTTTGCAAAGCAGGAGCTCCCATTATTATATAGCAGACCGTGCCGTCCCTTTCCATTTCAGACTTCCTTTGAAATGTTGCTTGAATGGAACTAAAAAGGAAGGGGAGGAGAGTTTTGCCGATCGTGTGCCAGATTTTGTTAAATGCATAACAGCTGAACATATTCCCCAGCTGGAAGGCAAAGGAGAATGGGCTTCTTTCCGCCTTGTGCTATTTCTTTTTTTTTTTTTTTTGCTCTGATGGCCAGCTCATCATAGTGACGGGGGGTTGCCCCTCTGAGGCTCTGGATGACATGAAAAGAAAAAGGAAATCTATTTCCTAACTGGGGCACTTAAGTCGTGTTTTCCAGAGGAGTGCCCGATTGTGCTACAGGATCTCTGCTGATTTTCACGGTAATGCTGGCCAAGTCAACAAGCTATTGTTAAGAACTTCCTAGGTGTCAAGCACTATGCAGAACAGGAGGGTTAAGAAGCCAAGAAAAAAATTGTCCCTGCCCTCAGGGAGCTTATATTCTTTTTTTTTTTTTTTTTTAAAGCAATTGGGGTTAAGTAACTTGCTCAAGGTTACACGGCTAGTCATTATTTATGCGTGGGTGCTCATTTTTCTGAGGCCGGATCTGATCTCGGGTCATCCCAACTCTGAGTCCGGGGCGCTCTTACTCACTGCACCACCTAGCCGCCCCTTTAGGGCAATTGGGGTTAAGTAACTTGCCCAAGGTTACACGGCTAGGTTTTTGTTTGTGCGGATTAAGTGTCTGAGGCCGGCTCCGAACTCAGGTCCTTCTGACTCCAGGGCCGGTGCTCTATTCACTGCGCCAGCCGCCCCTGGGAGCTTATATTCTAAAGGAAGAAGTTTGTCATTGGACAATCAGGACCCCACTGGGAGTTTCTTGGCAAAAATACTGCAGTGCTTTGCCATTTCCTTCTCATTCTACTGCTGAGGAACTGAGGCAGACAGGTTGAAATGACTTGCTCAGGGTCACACAGCTGGTGTCTGAGGCCAGATTTGAACTCAAGAAGATTACTGATTCCAAGCCCAATGCTCAGTGCGCCTAGCTACCTATAAGACAACACATAAAAGGGAGAAAGGAGGAGGTGGGTGGCGCCAAAGTATGGGAAAGTGAGACCCATGTGGCTGGTCTGAGGCCTTTCTCAAAATGAAGGTTCAGGGAGAAAGAGAAGATGGTCAAAGTACAGTGGCAAAGTATGTCAGTAATAGTAACACTTGGGCTGCCTGTTTACACAGGGGTGGAGAACCTTCGGTCTTGAGGCCACGTGTGACCCTGTAGGTCCTCAACTGTGGCCCTTTGAACTTTTCTGTGGTTTGGATTCACTCAAAGGGTGGTACTTGAGGACCTAGAGAGCCACATGTGGCCTCAAGGCCCCAGGCTCCCTGACCCTGGTATATTCTAGTCAAAGGACTTTGGGGAGTTTACCCATCACCTAACTTAAAGACTCTCCATTGTCTCAACTGCTAAACTTGAAGGCCTTTTCTCATTCCACATCTTCCTTAACTTAACTTATCTTAGCTCAACTTTTAAAACTATGAACCCTCTTCCAGAATACTTTCCTCCAATAACTTCTATTTACTGGCTCTCTTCAGTGTCTGACCTCTCCATTTCTCGTCTCCTTTACTGACTCATTATTCATTTCCTATTCCCTAATCACAGATATCCCTCCAAGGGATATAATAGGCCCTCTTCTCTCTCCATTTTCTCCCTCATTGCTCATCTGTTCCTAGAGATTCAATCAATTACCACCTCTGTGCAGAAGACTCCCAGATCTGTATTTCCATATAACAATACTATCTCTGTTCTGAATGCTAGCCTTACGTTTCCGACTACCTAATAGTACCTCTATTTGGAGGTCCCATTAGCATTTCCAACTGAACATGTATAGAAACAAATTAATCATCTTTCTCCCTAAATCAACCCTCCTTTCAAACTTCTGTGTTTGTGTTGAGGGTACCACTTCCTAGTCACACATATTTGTAACCTTTGGGGTCATTCTTGATGTTTCCCTCTATCTTCTCTCTTTTATACAATTAGTTGGCAAACCCTGATGATTCTACTTTTATAAGCTATATCTATCCCCTTCTCCCAATTTATAAGCCCTCATTGCCTCACACTCCAGCTTCCTATAATAAATAGGTCTCCTTCACACTCCAAATTCGTATTCATATCCTTCCATTGCTTCTTCCCCTCTTCTACACAGCTGCCCAAAGAATCTCTCTAAGGAAGAGGTCTAACCGTACCAAATCAAACTCTTCAGTAACTCCCCTTAACTATCTTATAAATACAAACTCCTTAGTCTGGCATTTTTTTTTTACATTTTATAACTTTATTTAAATGAAGTTTCATTTAGTTTTCATCCACATTGTCTGTAAGCTTTTGTAAGTGGTGAGAGGTAAGTAACCCACACATGCAACTTTTGTGGTGAATCTTCATCCTCCTTGTATTTCCTGGACAAACGCCCTCGGATATGGGATGGGACATTTCTTACCCTTTTGGCCCAAACAGCTTTGTTGAGTCTGGTGTCAGTGCGTACATCTGGAGTTCTCATTTCTTTCATGGCAAATTTGCAGATTTCCTTTAGAGGCCAACGCTTGCTTTTTGAAGACTACTCCATGAATCCTCTTGTGAATGCTGAAAATATTCTCTGGTCATTGGTGGCAGAATATCCTTTCTTTTTCTCTCCACCTTTCTTTGCAGGAGCCATCTGCCCAGGACCAGGTTGGAATGGAAGGGCACAGAGAATTGTCTAACTTAGCATTTTAGAATCCTCCAAAATAAGGCCCGGCCAAACTGTCCAACTAGCTACTATTTGAACTTTATATTTCACCATCCACCTCCATGAATTCTCACAATCTGGTCCCCATGCCTGGAATACACTCACTTACTCCTCTGTCTCTCTGAATCCTCTTCCTTCAGGTCTCAGTTGCCACCCCCACTATGAATAACCTTCCTGAATCCCAGAATTATTCCTTTCTCTATTCTAAGTTACCTTATGTTCTCTGATCTAGGTACCTATTACTTCCCTGGGTAGAAAGTAAGCTCCTAGAACCAGAAAAACATTGTACACAGTAACAGCAACACTGTGCAACAACCGACTTTGTAGGACTTAGTCCTTCTGAGCAATGCAAGGATCTAAGACAATTCCAAAAGACTCATGATGGAAAATGCCATCCACATCCAGGGAAAGAACTATGGAGTTTGAATGCAAATCAAAGCACACTCTTTTCTCTTTTTTGGTTTTTTTTTCTTTCTCATGGTTTTTCACCTTTGTTCTGATTCTTCTTTCACAACATGACTAATGTGGAAACATGTTTAGTATGATCATACAAGTATAGCCTATAACAGATTGCATTCTGCCTTGGGGAAGGAGTGTGTAGAGGGGGAATTTAGAACTCAAAATCTTATAAAAGTGAATGTTAAATACTAAAAAATAATTATTTGGGGGGCAGTTAGGTAGCATAGTGAATAGAGCACCAGCCCCAGAGTCAGGAGGACCTGAGTTCAAATTTGACCTTAAGACACTTAACACTTACTAGCTGCATGACCTTGGGCAAGTCACTTAACCACGATTGCCCTGCCTTCCCTCCTCCAAAAAGACCAAAAAAATATATTATTTTAAAATTTTAGTTTGGTTTTTTTTTTGCTTTTTGGAAGGCAATTGGGGTTAAGTGACTTGCCCAAGATCACACAGATATTTTTTGTGTTAAGTCTGAGGCTGGATTTGAACTCAGGTCTTTCTGACTCTGGGGCCAGTGTTCTATTCACTGTGCCACCTAGCTGCCCCCAAATTTAAAATATTTTTAAAAAATTTTTTTTAAAAAGCAAGCTCCTGGGAGGCTAGGTGGCACATTGAGTAGAGTGCCAGCCCTGGAGTCAGAAGGACCTGAGTTTGGATCCTGCCTTGACACACACAAACAAAAACCTCACTGTGTGACCTTGGGCAAGTTACTTAACCCCAATTGCCCTCCAAAAAAAAAGAGCAAGCTCCTTGAGAGAGTGATTTGTTTTTCTCTTTGTATCTCTGTGTCCCTCGAACTAAAACATCTTGTTTTACATATAGCATGTTCTTAATAAATGTATGCTATATTTCATACTATATTACATAATAAATTTAAAATTATCACCTGAATATTAAAGTTCACATCATAAAAGAAAAGCAGATCATATCCCTTGCACAGCTATGGGTAGGGGATGAATTCTTAAACAAAAGAGAGAAGCAATTACAAAAGATAAAATAGACCATTTTGTCTGCAGGAAATTGAAAAGCTTCTGGATTTTTTTTTAATTGACCCATTTAGGATAAGAAGGAAGTGACCTAGGGAAAAAACTGATAAAGGTTTGGTATCCAAATATATAAACAACTAACAGAACTCTGTAAGCCCAGAAGCCATTCTTCAATCAAGGAGTGCTCAAAGGATATGAATAAATAGTTCTTAAAAGAATTGCAAACTATTAATAATCATATGAAAGAATAAATATGGTCTTGGAGGAAATTTTTAGTTGCATTTCTCTTATGATTGGAGATTTGTAGAAATCACTGGTAATAAGGGAAATGCAAATCAAAGCAACCTCTCGCACCCAGCAAATTGGCAGTGATAATAAAAGATGGTAATGGTTAATTCTGGAAAGGTAAGAAAAGACAGGCACAGTAATGTATGGTTCCTAGAGCTCTGAATTGGTATGACCATGATCATACTGAAAAGTAATTTGGAATTAGGCAGATAAAGTGACTAAAATATCTATGCCCTTTAACCCAGAGATTGCATTGTAAGACATATACCCCAAGGAGGTAATTGACAATAATAGCATTTATATAACACCTACTGTGTACCAGGCATTATCCTAAGCATTTTATAATTATTATCTTATTTGATCCTTACAACAACCCTGGGAGGGAGGTGCTATCCATTTTACAGATGAAGAAACTAAGGCAGATAGAGGTTAAGTGACATATGCAAGGTCAGACAACTAGGAAGTATCTGAGGGAAGATTTGAACTCAGGTCTTCCTGACTTCAAGCTTAGAGCTCTACCCACTGCACCACCTAGCATATAAAAAGAAAAATTCCACGTGCATAAAAATATTTATAGCAGTATTTTTTATGTTATCAAAGGACTAGAAACCAAATGGATTTCTATTGATTGGGAAAAGGATAAGCAAATTATAGTACATGAATGTAATATAATTATTACTGTGCTGTAGGAAAGAGCAAACACGATGAATACAAAGATGCAAAGAAAACATGAACTGATGCAAAGTAAAGTTAGCAGAGTCAGAAAAATGATTTATGCAATGACTGATACAATACAAATTAAGAAGCATCACAAAACAATCCAAATTAAATGTTATGAAAGTATAAAGGAATGGAAGGAAATAAACATTAGCACCTGGCACTGTGTGCCAACCACTGTGCTAAACATTTTACAGATATTATCAACTTTCATCTTCACAAAAACCCTGGGAAGTAGCTATTATGTTGTTCCATTTTGTAGCTGAAGAAACTGAGGCAGCTAGATGTTAGGTGACTGTTATGGGAAGAGTTATATGATTTGACCAGACTCTGGGCAGCCATTGAGCCCCCCAGTTTTGAAAACCCAGATGTTGGTGTTTCCCTCTCTGGTAACTGACTAGGTATTGATGTGATGGTCAGAGAGTTGGAAGCCTGTCTGCTGATCTGTTTCTCTGTCTTCTTGTAACTTCTGCTCATAACTGATTTGTATTCTCTGAAGTTCAGGGTGCTGACCTTTTTCTCCTGAACTAGGTAAATGACATATGTTTGATTGATTAAAGCAAGATTGTTAACCCATTTTGAGTTGCTTTCCTTTAGAAAAGCAGATCTAAGAACCTGTGTTGGCAGCCACCCTGGGGACACTGGGGTGCTTGATGCTACAAATGGTGTCACGAACAGGATCTGCAGAGTAAAAGGAAAGTATAGGGGCTGGGATAATTGTTTGTTTCCCAGTTGTGGTAGCTGTGACTCTGTGGAGCAGGAGAGAAGAATGGCCTGCATGCTGACCTTGCTCAGCTGAGAGCAGGAATGGTGAGCTGCCTGCATCAGGACTGGAGCACAAGTCAGAAACAGCTGCCTCCTGCGGGAGGAGGAGGAACCCAGGAGTTTGGAATTCTCATCAATTCACTCTCTGTCTGCAGCACAGTCTCAGGGCCCCTGAAAATATCAACAAGACCCTCTCCCAGGATTTCTGTAAACATACAACAAGAAAATCCTTCTTCAGGGCTTCCGAACCAACAGCAGGGTTCCAGGACCTCTGCAACAGCAGCATTGTCCTTCATCAGTGGATGAATCTGGCAAAACAACATCAAAACAGACCGACAAAATGCTGGCATCATAGCCATGCCTCCTCAGTCCTTGGCAGCTCTGGGTGGCAGCTATCAAAAGTCCTGGGCAGCTCCAACTGGCCCTCAGCAATCCTCCACAGTGCTGCTCCCAAAAGTTCTTCTGCATCTCTCTCTTTCTCTGCTTGGGCCTTTTCTCTGCTTGTGCCATCTCTAAATCCACAGCACCAGCTCTTCCCAGTTCAGCCCTCTCTCTTCACATCAAGTCCATCCCATAAATGGGATTCATAAGCTGGGTTTCAACACTCAACCCAAAAACCAAGTCAATACAGGGGGATCTTTAAATTCCATTACTATTACAGTGACTTACCCACAGTCACACAGTTAGTGAGTGGATGAGGCTGGGATTTAAATTCAGGTCTTCCTGACTCCAAGACCAGCATTCCATCTACTCTGTCACTTGGCAGACAAGGAGTACACATAAAACAAATTTTTTTCCAATATGTTGACCAGTTTTGCGGAACTTTTTTTTGTCTTCATTAAAAAATAAAAATTCTCCATTAGAAGTGATGACACTGGTAGAAAGGGATACAAGGGGAAACTATAACTACAGAAGCATAAATGCTATAAACCCCCCAAATTAAAATGTTTTGAGATATTCATGTTTCTTATGAAAATTTAACATATCCACCATCAAATGACATAATAGTTGTAAAATGCTTGGGATAAAGCCTGGCACACAGTAGGTATTATATAAATGCTATTATTGTCAATGACCTCCTTGGGGTATATGGATATGAACATAACCATTACACATTGCTTTACTCAAATTTCATACTTTGTGAAAACTTTTATCAGCTGTTGCCCAGTGTCTAAAAGTGTCTGCATTTATAATCCTGGCCTTTGGATCATCCAAAGAGCAAGGTTTTGATGCAGACATGATAGTTTATATGTGAACCTACAAGAAATAGTCTAAAGCGGGTAGATGAGGTGACCAACATAGGCAAGCCCAAGGACTCCTCTACCAATCCACTGGTCTGAGAAAGTGTCATCCACAAACTATTTCACATGCTATGTGTAATCATAGGCTGCCCCCATCTTGCTCAAATTAAGCTTCTATTATGCAAAATTCACATAACTAAATGAGTGTAAAATGTTCAAATGATTTTCGTGAGTTTCTTTTTATATCCCCAGTGTCTGACACACAGTTGGCACTTAATACATGTCTATTGACTGACTGACTGATTGTAACTCCTACACTTTTAGAGGTATTAAAAACTTTAGAGGTATTAAAACTTTAAAGGTCTAAGACTTTTGGGACACCATGTATAAAAACCAAGATATCAATGAAAATCTACTATTTTTAAAAATGTATGCTGAATTGAAAGAGAAAGCCAAACTCTTTTAAGCAAAGCTGGCACAGGGCATTTGTATGCCTTAGGTAGGCTTGAAAATTTCACTCCTATGTTACTGAGCACAGGAAACATGAAGCCTTTGATGTAACCAATGATAAAAACACAAAATGAATACCTCTGTGTCACAGAGGGCAGAATTTCTGACATTAAAGAGAAATGAATTTGTAAAAAGTAATGTGTCCCTAATTGTTCCCCATTTAATATTGTGCCCCAGATATTTACCTACTTTGTCTTACTCCTGGCTCTGCCTCTGACTTGTAGAATTGGTAATAATGGCTCCTCCCTCCCTGTTTTCCTCCATCAAAAAAAAAAAATAGATAGACAGATAGATAGATAGATAGATAGACAGACAGACAGACAGACAGACAGACAGATAGATAGATAGATAGATAGATAGATAGATAGATGAATGGATGCATAGAGATTTGTAAAATCCCTAATATTTGCGAGGCAATGTGACAGAGCTGAAAAGAATACAAATGTAATCCATGACCCAGCACCAAAACTCTGGGTTTATGTGAACTGGGTTCAATCTCAACAGTTTAAATGACAATCACCCTTTTGGGGGGGGCCTCCACCCAAGGTTTTACCCTGGAAACATCAGAATTTGGGTTATATCTAGATCTTTGCTGAAAAGCAAAAGGGCTTTCAAGGTTCCAAATGAGCACTCAGACCAACAAACAGTCAAATGTAAGGGAGGAGGTTTCAAGCCCTACATCAATTAATGTAATCAGAAAACCCAGAATGTAATTGCAAGATGTTGAGTGTAAGGGAGGGAGGTTTGGTTCCTCCATCACACAACTGGTTCTGTCACAAAATTAATCAATCACTTAGTGTCAAATTGTAATCACAAAATAGTAGATGGTTAAGGAATTTTCCTATAACCTGCAACATGTGAAAAAATCCGAAGGATGATAAGGTTTTGGTCACTGGATAAAAAGCAGCTGATACCACACAGGAGCCATCTTGTGATCGGCTGAGAAACTCAGGTGTCCCTCTTGTCCTCTGTAGAAAAACTTCAAGTCAGTTTGGGATTTCACCAATCCATGGGTAGAAGACTCCAAGTTCAGGAGTGTATTAGTTTCAGTATTGAGGAGACATACCCTTATGCCTGTGCAGAAAGGAGAAAGGAGGGAAGGGGAGGAGAGAGAAGTGGAGGAGTTGTTTCTCTCCTTTTTTCCCCACCATTGACTGGACCAATAGAAACCAATTTTCCTATCCTGGAGCAGAGAGACACTGAGGATAGATACAGATTTGGAACAGCAATCACCCAAGGAAGGAGACATCATGAAGTGCCAGAGATTAACTCAAGAAGGAAGTAGAACCTGGTAGCCCAGATGAATGCTCTGCCCAATAGAGAGAAATACACAAAAAGGGAGCTGTGTATGGACTCTACAAAGAGAACAAAAAGACCTCTAGCACCAAAAGTTGTGTTATCTTACACATGTTTTATACAATTTATTACTGAACTAAAAAATTGGATCCTACTTCTTTTGTGAGAGAGGGTAGACCAGTCTTACAGAAGGGATATTTTGTACAAATTCTCTTTACTATCCCATCTTAGTAAATGCCTTTGCTAAAAGCTGATGATTAAAAGAAGCTCCTGAGCTATAATAGTATTAGTAGCTACAACCCACAAGGTTATCTCTAGGACAGGGGTGGAACCCTCTAGGGCCCTCTAGGTCCTCAAGTATGGCCCTTTGATTGAATCCAACTTCGGTCCCCAAGTGTGGCCCTTTGAATCCAATTCAGTCAAAGGGCCGAACTTTAGGACCTAGAGGGTCACATGTGGCTTTGAGGCTACAAGTTCCCCACCCCTGCCTAGTATATTAAGAATAGTAGGGGCAACTAGGTAGCGCAGTGAATAGAGCACTGGCCCTGGAGTCAGGAGTACCTGAGTTCAAATCCGTCCTCAGACACTTAACACAAAACTAGCCATGTGACCTTGGGCAAGTCACTTAATCCCAATTACCTTACCTTCCCCTCTCCAAAAAGAAAAAAAAAAGGAATAGTAGTCAGTCACCCCTTCAGAAACTCAAATTGCAAGCTGAATTGCAAATTTAATCTGACGTCCCCCCCCAAAAAAAAGTAAACCCATATACACTCAGGACAATTCTTCCCTTGCTAGAGAGCCCCCCCATAAGAGGGGCCCCCATACTTAAAATGCTACCCTGAGCTTAAGACCCACCTGCGTGGAGGAAGCACTCATTGTTACTAGGGAAGAGCTGATGCCTCCCCCTGAGCCCAACACAGGCTGTGTAACCCAGTACCAGTGATAGAGAGGTCCAGGTTTGCTTTTCTAGAATATGGCTCTGTCTTTTACTGCTTCTTGGCTCAAGCTCCTACTAGTTCAATCCAATTCTTCACTTGGTCTAGAGTTCTGTGTTGTCAAGGACTTCCTTCTGCAGATTCAGGAAACATTTTCTAAGGACTTGGTATCATCTAAGAGCTCCTACACTGGATCCAGGCCCTGCCACTGCTGCCCACCATTATTTGTACTGTTCCCAGCTTTGCCCAGTGACTCATCCCACCTTTCCATCCACTACCATTTCTGGGGCAACATGGCTCTCTGATGTAGTAGCTCCCCATAGGGACCTCACATCCCTATAGATGCACAAACTTCACTGTAAGGAACCAGAGTCCTAATGTTCAACAGTCTTACTCTCCAGTTTTCCTTTTAAAAGACAAACCCCCCAACCTCCTCCCCAAAAAAGACAAACCCAACTGGCCGCTGGGTGGTATAGTGAATGGAGAACCAGCCCTGAAGTCAGGAGGACCTGAGCTCAAATATGGCCTCAGACACTTACTAGGTATGTGACTCTGGATTTAACGATGATTGCCTTCAAAAAACTTCTTAAAGGTCAAATCCAAGGGCAAAGTTCAGGAGTATGAACCAGCCACTGATGAAACAAATCATCTTCAAATGGGATCCTAAAAGAGCCCGTGAATACTGTCCCCTTCAGGGACACACCACCATACAAAACAAAGGCTTCGTCATAACCGTTTTAACAAAGTTTCATGAAAAAGGTGGTCTCCAAAGGAAAGAAAAACATTAAGAAATGAACATGAGAGGTCGGTTGCAGGCACAGGGGAGAAGAGGTACGAAAAGAGAGAAGGAGAACAGGGTCTCTGCTTTAGGAAGGAAGGAGGTTTGAGTTAGAATTGAACTAGAGAGCGCAAAAGGGGGCTACCCCAATGTCTCCAAGCAAGGCCTGGGAGGGAGCAGGCAGGCAGTTAATTCCTCCTTTGTATTGCTTGATTTAAGGCAGGAAGTCAACTCAAAACAATCACCTTATCTTTTTCTGAGAAGAGAATCCTTTCTTTCTTTAATAAACACTGTTTTACCAGCCTCTTATTTACTTAAGGGCACTCAGCTAAATCACAAATGAGCAAAGTTTTTAAATGAATGACTGGTTCCTTGCCCTCACCGAGATTATAATCTAGAAAGGGACACACACGCGAATAATCAACCCAAAAGAGAGAAAGTGAAAAATGTAGAAAGTACAAACAGAGGTGTAAAGAAAGGATCAAAGGGAGGAAAAATTGTTTCCAATTCCCTTTTCCTTTTTGTTTTGAGGCATTCAGATGCTAGAATTCTAGGAGGAAAGGGCGTTTGTCTTTAAGTTTAAGGGTGCTATTAAATTACATGTGTAAGGTATTGACACTTTCATATAGAAACAGATTGGTTGCTGAGACGTTGCATATGGAAAAAGTATGAAATCGGCTTGAAAAGAAACACAATTTCTCAGAAAAATTGTGAAGGAGAATCAGAGGCTATTAGGAGGACCATGTGGAGAATTGTACGGAGAGGACCCCTTTGAGGACAGTACAATGACTGAGGGGACAATGGCTGCAGAATATTATGGTGCCCCAACTCATTTGCATGTGGTTTTTTTTTAGAGTTTTAAGCACTATTATAACTGAAAAAGTTGGGAACAAAATACCTGACAACTGTGGAATGATTTAATGGGGACTGTCATGTTCATAACTGACAAAAGGTGTATTTCTTTCATTTTAGTTCATAGGGCAAAGTTGAGTCCCTAGGGGCAACTTGGTGGTGCAGTGAATAAAGCACCAGCCCTGGAGTCAGGAGGACCTGAGTTCAAATATGACCTCAGACACAACACAAAAACTATCCGTGTGACCTTGGGCAAGTCACTTAACCTAAATTGCCTTCCACCCTCAAAAAAAAAAAAAAAAGGTGAGTCCCTAGCCACTAGAAGGCTCTGATTCAAGGCACTGGGTGATGGGAAAAGTCCAGTGTGAAGAGGCTGAGAATTAAGGAGCCAGCAGGAAGGTAAGGTGATGATCTGGGAGTCCACTGATTGAATAAAGACTAGAAGGTCACTGGAAGAGAGAATTCGACTGCTATTATCTTTAATGTTATAAATGAGTTTTTGGTCTAGCTGATGTAGATAAAGCACCAGCCCTGGAGTCAGGAGGACCTGAGTTCAAATCCGACCTCAGACTCTTACTACGTGACCTGGGCAAGTCACTTTATCTCCGTCTGCCTTATTTTCCTCATCTATAAAGTGGAGATCATGAGAGCACCTATCTCCTTGGGTTGTCGTGAGGACCCAATGGGGGATGTTGGTAAAACATTTAGCACAGTGTCTGGTATGTAGTAGGTGCTGTATAAATGCTTATTCCCTTTCCCTTTTCTTTTAACTTATTGCTGTCTGGTACTATCTACAAACTGAAATAGGAAAGAGGAGGGGACCTCTCAGAGGTGCCTGGTTGCTGAGAGGGAGATAGCAGGACCAAGACAGGCTCTGCAACTGCTTTGCAATTAAAAGAACTTGAGCTGAATGAATGACCAAATAAAGCATTTATTAAGCATTTATTGTGTACCAAGACATGTGCTAAGCACTGAGGATACAAATAGAGACCCAAGACAATCCCTGCTCGCCAGGAGTTCACATTCTAATAAAGGAGGCAACACCTACAAGTCAAAAGGAAAGGTCCCATCATCTTTAGGATACAAAAGCAAAGCATATGGCAATGCCTCTTCTTTAATGACATTCCCACTGATAAAATCATATGATGATGATGTTTCTGATGATGAACCATTTGATAGCTCCAAAGGCTTCAGTGGCAATGATATTATTTTGGGGGTTCTTAATAGATGCGGCTATAACATCTGCAGGAACAAATCACATCATCTTCCCAGGATGAAAGCTGTAAGCAGTTGGGGGGTGGGGTGGAGCACTGCTATTCCAAAGGCTCTTGAGTTCAGGGTCCTGGGCTTTCTCCATTAGAGGTCTGAGGGGAAAGGACAGTCAATATGGTGATGGTACTGGTGCTGGTTTGACTTGCCTGGCATATCCTGTATCTCTTTCAAGGTATTTCGCTGCTTCATCCAGGCTAGCTGACTTGTCCTATGAGTAGCAATTGGCCAGCAGTTGCTGGGCATGGCCATAGCAACTGATTGGACAAAACAGAATCCTGTTAAGTAAAGAACTGACTGGGCTTGACTTTTGGGTTTGCTTCAAGAGCCAATCTAAAAAGTTTTGCTATAAGCACTGCTGTACTCCAAGTATAGGCTTAGAGCTGATTGAACAAAGCAGAATTTCCTGCTATTTGTAGACCTGAGGAGCTTGGCAGCCTCTGGCTTAAAGGACCTACTTGTCACTAAAAGAACATAATATTTTTCTCAGCACTATGTTGAGAGTGGTACTGAGTGGAAAAAAGCTTGTCACTGCTTCATTGGCTATACAGCAGAAGGGGAAATGCTTTGCCTAGCAGTGAGGACCAGAAGGGGAACAGCTGGCAGAGAAACCACTTTCATGTGGCACAGTTTGCTCCCAAAAGAACCAAGAACACCAGAGTATGAAATCCAGAGCTGTGAATTTCCCTGAGCACACAGGTTTCTCTATTCATGTAACTCTCCCCCACATTTCTATAAGCGTACATGGACATTATGGACATTAATGGGAGAGTATTATTCAGGTTTATGGGTGGACTATGATGTTTGGTTATTCCTGCTTTTGCTTTATTTTAAGTAATGTGATGGTTGTTGTAGCTTTTGCTTTATTTTTAAGTAAATATTTTATATTTGAGGGTTAAAGGTATCATCATTGTGACTGATATATAAATGTGTAGCACACTAATAGGGTCTCAGAAGCTAGAGGGGCAAATATTAAGAACATAGTTACATGGAGACACAAACAATTGGGTTATTCTTAGGACCCTGAGAAAGTTTGAGATATCTGTATAGTTGTGGTCTCTCTCTAGTAACCCCAGACCTACCAAGGAGGGGTCAGGTTGGGATAAGGAAGCCTGGACAGATAGCAAAAATGAGCAGACACGGTGTTACCTTTCTGGTGCTTAATAAATGTTTATTGACTGATTACCTCACATTTCATCTTGAATTAATATATTGCATTCAAGGGAGATTAATTCTAGATATATACAAGAAGTACAATGAATTTGTTAGAATATCCTACAGAATTATTACATATTCAGGATGTGACACATGAGAAATATTGTAAACTATATAACTAGTGGTATGGTATAATGGAGTCAGGAAAGACCTATTACTTTATTTTTTTCATCTATGCAATGGAGATAGCTAGGTGGCTCAGTGGATAGAGTGCTAGACCTGGAATAAGGAAGGCCTGAATTCAAATCTAGCCTCAAGACATTTTCTAGCTGTGAGACCCTGAGCAAGTCACTTAACCTGTTTGCCTGATCCACTGGAGAAGGAAATGGCAAATCACGCCAGTGACTTTTTGTATCCAGTGATTTTGTATTATAAAAAGTATCTTTGCCAAGAAAAAGGGATCCTGAAGAGTCGGACTAATGAATGATAAAATCTATACAGTGAGAGGACCTATAAGGTGCCTTCTAACTCTAGATCTATTATCCTGTGACCTATAAAAGTGGGAAAATATTGTCGTACAAGGGCTTTTATAATTAAAAGATTTCATAGACTCAAAAGCACTACATGAACATGAATTAGAATTAACTAGAATTAACTAGTTAACTAGAATTTTGAGGAAATGAGGCATTTTGTTTTTTAAAAAATGTAATTCTCTAGATCACTGAAGCATTCTAATTTAAGCAACAAAATTGATTTTTATTTTCATTATTTTGGATAAAATCTTTAAAAAAAATTCCTGCATTCTTTAGTTTTATGAGGTTCCAAAGATATTGCAAGGGGAGAGTCAAGAAGACGACCATTAAAATGACTTAGATGGGGCAGGGGAGCCCCTAGGAGAAGACAAAACCCAAAATCCACAGAGGTTTGGAGTTTAGCATTTAGAGCCAAGCCTTGCTGCTGCTGCTTTAGGTGTAAACTACAAATACAGAGAAATGAAGGCCTGGCCAGATTTTACTTTCTTCTGCAGAAAAAAGGAGGGGAGGGGCAGAAAGGAGAGCCGGAAATGAATAAGATAACAGTCTTGCAAACAAGCACCATTTGCAAAATAACTCAAATTGGCCTTGAGCAGTTTTCCCTGGGCCAATGGTTATTTATAAAACCATTGTAAAACTCTGACTTCTCAGGTGAAAGCCTGAAAGAAAATCTACGTTATTGGGGTAAGGAATGTGGGCAGATTTCCCCACCAGGAACCAGCCCACTCTCCCTTCTCTTAAACCCAAGGTTATCCCTTGCTGTATAGTCAGGAAAAGCTCTTCTGAGCAGAGAAAGATTTTAAGCCCTCTAGGTTCCTTTACATATATCCACACTCTTCCCCTTCCCCACATAAATTTCTATTGTTTCAGAAATGTTGAGGAATAATGGCTTTGGGCATTCTTGAGGTTCCCCAGACAGGTGTTTCATTTAGGGGAGACTTTCAGATTATCATTGATATTTAGCCCATCTCGGCCTCAGAGCACCCATTACCAACTGAATTTGGAGCACCTTTTTCCTCTCCCGGAGCAAACAAAAGCTAGTCCCCACTCCTCTGCATTAATTCCACCCCCAACCTGGGGTTTGCAAAGCACTTCCCTACATACCTCCTTTCGATTTTGTTGATTCAACTCTGGAGGTAGATGCCACTAATTGTCTCCATTTCATTGACGGAATAAGGCTGAGGGAGATTACAGGGGGCTAGAGAGTCTATTATTTCCTTTGTTGTTCTTCAGACATTTTAGTCGTGACCTGTTTGGGGTTTTCTTGGCAAAGATACCGGACTGGTTTACTATTTCCTTCTACAGCTCATTTTACAGACGAGGAAACTGAGGCAAACAGGGTTAAATGACTTGACCAGAGTCACACAGCAAGTTAGTGTCTGAGGCCAGACTTGAATTCCCTGCAAAGGAATTATTTCCCAGGCTTCAACTTTATGTGTTTGTATTTTAAATGCAACCATCTTAATTAGCCAGGCTGATCACTTTGACTCAGTGTGGCCTGCTTGGGCTCCAAGGGGCTGTATCCACCTTTGATGGGCAGTAAGGACTGCCTGGGGAAAAAAAGAGGCAAAGGCATCTTGACAAAGTGAGTAAAGGACTGGACTTGGAGCCACAGAAAGAGCCTTAGAGACCATCTACTCCAACTCTCGTCAATTCAACTCAAAAATCCTTTATTAAATATCTACAGTGTGCCAGGCACTGGGGACAGGTACTTAGAGACACAAAAGCAAAAAATAGAAAATGAGGCAAAAAAAATTAAGTGGCTTGCCTAACTCCTCTAACTACGATGTTTTTCTACAACCCACCACTCTATTACCTTTCACAAATCTCTGTTTCCTCATCTGTAAAATGGGTATAATAATATTTGCACGATACACTTTGGGGAATTGATGTACAGTTCCAATGAGACAAGGCACATAAGACATCTGACGAAAGAGGCAGCTCAGCACAGGGAAACAGGGCTGACCTTGCAGTCAGAAGATCTCTGCGATGTTGACTCTGCATTTACTAGTCACAAGCACGTCACACTATGGGCCCAAGTTTCTGGGAGTATAATACTTGGACTGCCCCACTGGGCTGTGGTGAGGGAAAGCCTTCAGGAAATGGTAAAACTGAGCTATTTCTCTTAATAATTCGTTATTCTCGTGGGAGTCATGTATCTTTGTACTGCCCATTACCACACACTATCCCTCTTCCTCCCCACCAACTCCCTCCCCCGCCCCCCCCCCACACACTTTCCAGGGGAATCTACCCTCTCATAGAAGCTATCCAGAGGACCTACCCTGTGACAAAGGGCCCACAACACAGACTCACCAGGGACCTCCTGGGAAGTGGGGTTTTTCAGTTTTTGTTTTCTTTCTCCCCCTGAACTGTCCTTTTGGTTAATTCAGGGGACTTTGTAGCAAGAGAGGGAAGGTTAAGACAAGGGAACTCTGATTAAAAATCTTTTGTATATAGTAGAATAAGTTCGGTTTTGTCAGTCTTTCTCTTTACACTTAACTTCTATTTAAACCTGACTGGAATTAATGTCTGTGTTATTCCTGGAAACTGAAGACTCTCTCCTTGGCCTTCAACTCCGTGTGTGTGTGTGTGTGTGTGTGTGTGTGTGTGTGTGTGTGTGTGTGTGTGTGTGTGTGTGTGTGTATTTTAATGCAATAATTTTAATTAGCCAGGCTGACCATCTAGGCTCAGGGTGGCCTGCCTGGGCTCTAAGGGGCAGTCTCCATCTTTGTGGGCACATACTATATGATGGGCAGTAAGAACTGCCTGGAAAAAAAAGTGTCAGCCAAATCAGCCCCCTGGGAACACAAAGATTCAGAAGACCTCAGAAGCCTGAGAATCAGGGAGAGGGTTGTGTACTATGTGGCCTTTAGAGACTCCCGAGCCCAAGGGCCCAGGGACAGAAAGCTGGCTCTCTGCCAAAGGCACCTTTATCTCAACAAAGACATGGGGGATGATGGAGGGAGCTACCCCTACACAACACGAACAAAAGATCTGGAGGGAGGAGGGAGGGAGTGTACAGTGTGTGGGTGGTTTCCTGTTGGGATGTTTTTTGCTGTTTTCTTTTTCTTCTATTCAGTGTTGTAGAATTACTCTGTCCTGGGCTGGACAGCTGGACAATGATAACAACTGGCATTTCTATAGCTATTTAAGGTTTGCAAATTGGTATGTAAAGTCGCCTCCCAACGAACCTGTAATTCTCATAAGTATCATCATCCCCATTTTACAGAATTAGAAACTGAGGCTCCAACAGATGAAGTGATTTGTCAATAGCCACACAAGCTATGGAGTCTTATGAGCAGGATTCGAAATGAGGTCTTCCTATTCACCAGACCAGACTGCCTCCCATCCAGAAAAAGCCCAGCTGGAATGCCCACATGGCTCTTTCTAGTCCAATGTGTAAAACTGATCCTGTCAAGTTTTACAGCCCCATGCTAAAACTCAAGGCACGTACCTTATTACTGACCCCAGGTGGTATTTATTTGCCAGGCCTCTCCATCCTGCCTCACATTTTTCACGTGTGTGTGTTACCCTGCAGTGTTTCAGCTTTCCTCGGGCCCTTAAATGCTAGTAAACGTCCAGTCCAATTCAGACCTAGGAAGTGTCAAGCATTTCATCTTTTCAGGATTTTGCCCTGGCTAATATGTCATTTTCATCTCTATTTAGTTCTTGTCCAGAAGGAAGAGGATGACCCTCCCTGTTAAAAAAACAAAACAAAACAAAACTCTCCCAAAACAACAACAAAAACCCTGTTGTTTTCATTTCATTATTTTAATCATTAGTGTGACCAGTAGGAAAAAGAAGATCATGCCATGTTGGATCTCCAAACACAGGCCAGTTCCTCTGACCTCTCCTCCATATGTAGGTGAAAACCGGTCTCCTAAACAAAGCTGGAACTATGAAAGGTGGGGTAACAATGGCCCTGCTTTCCTAGGGCCCTGAATTCCAAAGGATTCTCAGTTTTCTCCCAGACCTTTGGGAATGCTAGTGAATGATCCTTCTTACATTAAAAAAAGGGGGGGAGGGGAGAATGTAGCTTTCGGGCCTTCAAAAACAGAAACCAAAAAGAAAAATACTTTCAAGATTCAATTCTGTTTAATATTATGCATAATGTATTAATTTAATTCAAAGGTAAATAGCAGGCAGCTATATGATGGACAAAAGATTAAATACTACAAATACAAACCATGGATAGGTATAACTAGAATGAACTGATTCTGTAATTCTTCTGAACCAAAAAGAAAAAAAAAGAACAGTTGAGAATGTTCTACCAGACTATACTTATCTCTTTTCTCCTCTATCTCTATCCCTTCTTCCTCTCTGCCTCCCTATCTCCCTTCTCCAATCCATCCTCCACACAGCAGCCAGAATAATCTTACTAAAGCATGGAAAGATCTGATCATGGCATGCCCACACTCAAGAAATTTCAGTAACTACTTTCCTGTGGTCTATCGTATAGACTATAAATTCCTTGGCCTAGCACTTTAAAAGCTTCCATCCAGTTCCATTCTACCCTCCTGCTTTCTCCCACTCTAAGCTCCAGCCAAACTTGCTGTTCCTTGAAACAGACACACCTTTTGCAAACCTACATCTATTGGTTCAGGCCACGGCCCATCCTAGTTCCTGTAATGCACTCACTCCTCTCTGTCTTTCAGAATTCTCTTCTCTCCAGAACCATCTCAAGCCTGTGCTTCCTCCACATTAAATTCTGTCCAGGTGATCTCCTCCCTCCTGGAATTTTCCTCAAGCACCTTGGATCTTCTTTGCCCCATTGACACATATCTATCTCTCCTTGAGGCCCAGGTCTCCCACTGCATCCTGGATCATTGGCAATTTTCCTGACCTGTCTTGCCCCTGACCTCTGATGACTGGAGGAGAGAGTGAGGTTGACAGCTTTGCACAGCTCTGCCTCGATTATATTCAATTCACTTTCCGTCTTGATGTCTTTGGTCCTCTTTGAGAATGAAGGATGAACAAAACAATATCCCTTATAACATCTTTACCTGTGTCCACCCAAGCCACGAGGGTAGCCAGTGCCTAACCACCCTGTCCTTCACAGAGTGGAAGCTTAATGTGCCTTTACTCCATAAACATAGCTTGATTGCACATTGTAGCTTACATGGTGCCCCTCCCCCCATTAGACTATAAACGCCCTGAAGGCAGGGACTGTTTTGTTTTGTATCCCCAGAGTTTAGCACAGAGCCTGGCATATAGAAGACAATGTGTATTGACTGACTGGCTGCATGTTTCCCCTTTTTGGTGCAATGAAAAGCATGTTGGATTTGTAGTCAGAGAACCCAGGTTCCTCCATTTATCTGTGTGACCTTGGACAAGTCCCTTACCCCTGATGAGACTTAGTGGCCTCAATTATAAAATTAAGGGTTTGGATTAGATGGATCTCCAAGAGCCTTTCCACTTCCATCTCTTGGATCAAAGGAAAATTCTGTCCATGCATCTGCCATTGAAGACAGACACATAGACACAAAAATGAGTATTTGATAGTTTCTTGTGTGTTGTCTAATTACACTGGAATCAAATCCGCCAGTAAGTGAGATGGGAGGAGCGGAAGCAGAACAGCAGCAGTGAGAATGGAAAGGGAAGGAGAGAGAACAAGAAAACCCAGGAAAATGGCATCTCTTCTCCCAGCATAAACCCCTCCCCACGGCTGCCCCCCTCCCCCTCCAAAAAATGAATTTAAACATGCAGGTGGCCTTGCTTGATCGGTTAGCCCTGTGTCAGCGCTGACCCTCTGGTGACCCTAGGCCGGCTGATCCCAGGGATTACCCTGCACACTCAAGGGTGGAGCAGGAATCCGGGAGGCTTTGGCTCGGGGCTCTCTCTTCTTGGCCCTGACAGGCTGTGAACCCATAGGTCTGAGGGCAGCCCAGCTGACTCCCATTGTCCTTTCCTGACCTCCATCTAATCACAGGGAGGGCGGTTTAAAGGACTGATTTACAGTCCAAGCCTCGGTTTTTGTCACGAGCGATCGAGCCAGGTGAGCCTCACAAGGCTGGCTCCTGGGACTCCCCCCTTCAGGGATGAAATATGGCCGGTGGCTTACTCCCCACCTGCTCAGGTTCAGTCTCAGGCGGAGTACCCAACCATCTGCAAAAGGGCTTTTCTTCTCTCCTTCTTTCCACTCCTCCTCATTTTCTCCTCCCCTCTCCTCTCCCTTCTCCAACCCCTTCTTTCTCTTCTTCCTCCTTTCCCCCCCTTTAACTCTTCCTCCCCTCCTCCTCCTCTTCCTCCCCTCCTCTTCCTCCTCCTCTTCTTTGCTTTCCCCTTCTTCTTCCCCCCCCCTCCTTTTCCTCCTCTTCCTCTTCGCTAGCAATTAATGAGAAACAGCTGTGGATTTGGAGTGGGAATCCTGGATCTGGCACTGAACACCAGTGTGACATTGGGCCAGCAAATTCAGGCACTCAGAGCCTCAGTCTCTTCATCTATAAAAGGGGTTGTTAGACTAGACAAGCTTTAATGTCCCTTGTAGCATGACGGCATAATTGTTTTGTGAAATAATGGGCAGCCCTAAAATCTCAGTGAGTATGGGTGGGGAGGGGGTGAAAATTAAAAGGCCTTTTAGCCTGGAGCTTAAGCACCTACCTTCTACTTTTTGTTACTCGTGGATATTTCAGCTTTCCAATTCCCAGAAGGCAAAGTTTCTATCTAAAACTAAGACTTCTATAATTGCCCTTTAAGGTTTACAAAGCCCTTTTCTTTAGGGGTGGTGGCTATTATTTTATCACTCCCTTTTTGCGGATGAGGAAACTGAAGCTTAGATTAAGTGATTTGCCTGGGGCAAGCACACAGTTTGGTCAGGATTTGAATTAGGGGTCTTCCACACTCTAGTCACTGCCACCTGGCTGCCTTCTATACCATTATCTGTGTTGAGCTATGGGATTAAGAGTTAAATGAACTCTGCCCTCCATTAGTGACTCATCCCAATGCCCAGGGTAAATCTCTTGAGATGAGTCCTCTTCTGTGAAATGGGGATAATCATAAGGTCACCCTCTTCTTCCTTTTCCTCCTCCCTTCTCCCCTGGGGGTGCTTTGGCTATGAACTAATAACTAGCTGTAAAGTGTTATAGAACCAGAAACAAAAAGCCACAATGAGGTTGATTACATACCTCTACTACCCCATTTCTTCCCTGCCCGCCCTGAATTCCTTAGGTCAGAGAACTCACCGCCCCCCACACCCCTTTTTTCTGCCTTTCCAGTTTGCCAGGACTACCACACCCAGCCTAAGCAAGGGGTGCCCCACCATCGCCCCAATCAAAGAGAAATAGGAAGCCCTACTAGGGAAAAGACTAAAGGCAAAGAAAGAATGATTGAATGGTAGCCAGTCTCACTGCGTTTGAAGTTTTTCTACTATGTGACTATCCCTGGTTCTCCACGACTTTCTTTTTCCTGACCTCCCCAACACACTGATTCTGTCAGGGGCGGATATGTACCCTTTGGGAAGTCCTGAGCACCTGAACAATAGGGGACCCCAGTGTCCAGTAGTTTGCTGGAGAAAGAGCAGAATTCAGCCCCCCTTGTTCCAAGCTGCTTAACTCTCTCGAAATCTCACTAGGGGCTTCTTTCTTCTGGGAGCTGAGCCTCCTAAGGGGACAGAAGTTGCTCTCTCTGTCTGCACTGCTGTGGTATGGGGTCTTGTCAGAGAAGAGGAAATAAAACTGAAAAAATTGGTGTGGGGAGAGGGGAAAGGGGAAGGGTGACTGGGGCCCAAAGAAAAAGACAAGGGCTGGTTAGTTTGCACAGAGAATTTCTGGGTTCTGGTCTTTCTCCCTCATAAGGTGCCAAGTCCTAATGCCAAACACTACACACCTCTTGGAGGCTTATTCTTCGCCTTCTCTAACCCCATTCCCAGCTACCTAATTTAAACTATCGTCTTTCAAGCAAGAAAATGTCAATGTCTCCCTCTTGCAGAGAGATTGTATTCCCCATAGGAGAACCTCGGATTACTCTCTTTCCCAAAGCAGTAGCACCATGTAGTGGGGTTAAGGGGGTGGGGGAGAGAAGGAGTTGAGCGTAGGTGTGGATGGCAGAGACACGGGGAGTTGGGGCGGGGGTCCTAGTCAAAGAGAGCAGCAGGATGGGGGGTTGACGAACAGCTCCCTCACTGTAAATAGAGATGGGCAAATAGCATAATAAGCCTGGCAGGCGGCATGCATGTTAGCTGTGCTCAGCCAGCCAAATGCTGCTGGCTGTCCATCAGCCATCGTGTGGATCCAGCTCCCCAACAGTCAGAATTCTATTGTATGGTACAACCTAGCAGCCTCCTGACACAATGTCCGGCTGTCATCACAAGGTATGACAGCAATCCAGTGTGTAGATCGAGATCAAGGCACAGATAGATACATAGAAGGCTAGGGGCAGAGACAGATAGGCATATAGATGACAGACAGATAGATGAGAGATAGATAGGAGTAGAGAACCAGTGTCAGGCCCTGTGACCCGGCCAGATGGTCTGGAGCACTCTTTTATTTATTCTTTCAGGCTCCCCTGCTGAAGGGTGTTGGAGAAGGGCCTTTCCATTATGCATACAGCTTCCTGCTTCCCAGCCTTCCCCCCAATTTCTTACAGGCTCTGGCTAAACTGACCCCTTTTCAAACTAACCAAGAATAATAGGTCACCTGCCTCCCAAGGCTAGCTACTACTAATGCTGTCTCCTCTTGGCATAGAAATGCAGTACGTTGCAGTATTATAAATCACAAATTTAGAACCGGGAGGGCACTTATAAGTCCCTGGTCAGGATAGAGAAGGAAAAGATGATTTTACATTAGCCAAAAAAATAGAGGCTGAATATAGCTAGCCAGTAACACGTAGAAAGCCCAGTATCATTCCTCAATTAGATTCCTGATAAGTTCAAACCATATCTTGGAAGCCTTGACATGATATAGCCTTACAAAGATGAGAAAAGAAGGGGAAAAAAAGGAAAATGACAAATGTTGGCAGAACAAGAATGTTAATGCACTACTGGTAGAGTTGTGAATTGACAAAGCCATTCTGGAGAGCAAAAGGTCATTAAAGTGCCTATGTCCTTTGACTTAGAAATACTTCTGCTAGACCTGTACCCCAAAGAAATCAAAGAAAGAAAAATAGGGCTTATATGCACAAAAATATTCTAGTGGCAAAGAACTAAAAACTAAGGAAGTAACCATCAGGAAATGGCTGGAAAAGTTATGTATGCATGTAATGGAATACTACTGTGCTATAAGAAATGACAAAAAGGATGGATTCAGAGAAACCTATGAAGACATGTATGAATTGATGCAGAGTGATGCAGAACCAAGTGACTAACTGATAGGATAACAAGAGTGTCAAGACAAAAAAAACTCTAGAAGACTTAAGAATTCTAATGCTGTGATAAACCATGATTCCAGAAAACCTATGAAAAGGCATGCTGCCCACCTCCTGACAGAGAGGTAATAGAGTCAGGATGACTGACTAATGGGATATCTTTCTGGATTTGGACATGTGGGGATTTGTTTTGTTTGACTGTGTATTTTTATCGCAAGTGGTTTTCCTTTTTCCTTTTAAATTGGGCATGGAAAGACAGAAAATGAATGCTGATTCACTGAAAAATAAAATAAAATGGAAAATGTGTTATTGCCCTGGATCTCCTGCCCTCTGTTGCTTCTCCTGTTAAAATAAGAGGAAGGCTCAAACCCGGCGTTAAGTGTTCCCATGAAGTGATTTTTCTAGGAATAGCATAGGTCAGAACAGTGGGAGTTCACATCTCCCTCTAACTGTAAACTGGTGCCTCAGAACTCAACCAGCTACATCTCTTCCTCCCTTCTCCAAGATTCCTAAGACTTTGGTTTCAGGTTTAATCAAGGAAGGGGTTCCAAAGTGGGTGAGAAATACCTATTACCTGTAATCAGTGAATACAGAGTTCCAAGCTTAACAATAAGGTGATTTCCAAGATCAAGACCAAATGATTAGTTTTTCTTTTTTAAATTTTTATGTGGAATTTTTATTTTTTCCTTTTTATTTATTAATTTGAGTTTTCAACATTTACTTCCACAAGATTTTGAGTTCCAAATTTTCTCCCCATCTCTCCCCTTGACTCATCCCAAGACAGTGTGACTTCTGATTACCCTTTCCCCCAATCTGCCCTTCCTTCTATCACAACCTTCCCCCTCCCATCCCTTTCCCTTCCACTTTCCTGTAGGGCAATATAGATTTCTATATCCCATTGAAGAACAAAACACTATAGAAGCAAAGATTGGGAGGAGGCCTTGAAATCTCCCACATCTGGGAAGAGATGACCTCTATGGTGAGGGATGGTAAATAAGAGTCCAGACACTATGGGAGGGATTGGCTCTTCAAAGGAGGCCTCAGGACAAACCCTTTCTCCTGTGATTTAAAGATAGTTGATGAGATTAAAGTCCCTATGTCTTTAGGCAACAGCCAACCTAAAATGCAATCACCGAAAAATGTTTCTAAAGTAAGTGGAGATAAATGGAGGAAGGGGAGCATTGTAAGCACAAGTCCCGAATGGAATTGAAATTTACAGTCTGTTACAGTTGGAAGCATTTAACCAATCAACAAACATTTATTTAGCACCCACTGTATGCCAGGCATTGCACTGGGCACTGGGGAAGTAAATACCAAAGTGAAGCAGTTACAAGATCACAGATTTAGGGTCAGAAGGAATGGGAGAGGGAGGCCTTTTTATTTTTATTTTTTTGCCCTTTTTTGTCCCCCATGCTTAGCACAAGGCTTGACACATATTAAATGCTTAATAAATGCTTGTGGACTGACTGAGGGATTAGAGGCCATCTAGCCCAGTTTTCTCGTCTGGAGGGGATCACCCAAGAAGGTCCCAAACAGTTAAATGACTTGCCCATAAAAAACCACTCCCTGGGATCTTGCATTTTATGGGAAAGGCACCAGAGGAAGGGAGGAGGGGATGCACACCTGTTCACAGATAAATACACGTAAGATATGTACAAAACAAATATGATATGATTGGGGGGGGGGAGGAGTGATGAAGAGATTCAGTAAGAGCCTATTGGAAGAGGAGTCCCTCTGGTTGAGCCTTGAGAGCTAGGGGTCCTAAAAGCCAGAGTTGAGGAAGGGAATCGCTGTAGGTATGAGGATAGCCCACAGAGGGGGGAATGGAGACTATAAGTAGCTCACTTTGACAGGAATGCAAAGTACGTGAGGGAGATGAATGTGTAATTTGTGAAGAACTTCAAATGTTCAGCAGAGTGGTCTGATTCTGGACCCCTGCTCTCAGGGCCAGGCCTTCATAGTTCTCAGGTACCTGGAGGCCCTTGGCTATGTCTCCTTTCTCTGTAAGCTACTCAAGCTTCTACCAGTTATGTTCCCCCCATTTTTAGAGACCCAGTGACTGACTAGCATCCCATTTCCATTTAACCACTTAACATCAGATTAGTTTTCACAGAAGAATATTTATTTCAAAAATATAACTAGAACAAATAAACAAGCATTTTCCCCACTGCCTAGGAGGCGTAATCCCACCCTAGATTGCTTTTTGTCTCTGGTGGGGCAAGGGGAGAAGATGGAATTGCACTCCTAGTTTAGCTCAATTCCTACATAGCATTAATCCCGACAAGGTCACGTTCAAAGCCATCTTCAATGCCAGCTTCTGCTGACCTGGAATCCCTAGACATTGTTCCTCAGTACCTTGCTGCTGAACTGGCTTCAGATATCTAGCCCGGATTCCAGGGATCACCATGGCTCAATCCCCCCGGCCAAATCAAAAACTCCACTTCACTTACCCAAAACAGAAAGAAACAAAAGAAAAAGCTAAAGCCCTAGATCCATTTCTTGGAGCCACATGGTCTTAGAAGGAGGTTCTAGGGCCCTCCACCACCACCACAAGATCTTAATGATAGTGAGTGAAGTCTCCTCCCTCAAAGGTAAGACTAAAGGTGCCATAGGAGGCTGAGACAGGCCATTTTAAAGACAGTTCTGACTGCCAGCCAATGGAGAAAGACTGCTCCCAGCCACATAGAATGCTGCAGACCTCAGTCTCCCAAATGCAACTCCCTCGATTTCTTCCATTTGGCTGGAGTCACCTCAGGTGGTCTGGCCACGTGCCAGATACCTGACCCATATTTATTTGATCCTAAATGAGTAGCCACCAAAGCTTCCTGAGCATAACCAAACCTGTGCTTTAAAATGGAACGTTAGATATCATGAACATCAACCCCCTCGTTTTGAGAAATTAAGACCCAGAGAAGGGAATTTACCTATTCAAGGTCATACAGCAGTTTAGGAACAGAGCCAGGACTAGATCTACTAAATTCAATTCAAGAAACAGTTATTAAGCATGCATAATAAACTAGGCACTGAAGGGTTTTTTTTTTAATTAATAATATTTTATTTTTTCCAATTACACATAAAGACAATTTTCAACATTCAATTTTTGAATTCAATTTTTCTCCCTTCCCCAAGATAGCAAGCAATCTGATATAGGTTGTACATCACACTGAGGTTTCAAAGACAAAAAAAAAAAAATGAAAGTGTCTGCTTATCATGAAGCATACATTCTCTAAAGACCTGGCCCAGTGTTGCTTTTAACACATAGTCAATAAAAAGAAGTTAAGAATTCATCAGAGAAGATGCTTACTTCAGTTACACGAACATCCAGTCCACATAGCATGTAGACTTTTATTAGAAAAAATATTAGAAAAGAAAATTAGAAAACCTTTGTTTTTAGGTAGAAAAGAAAAAAATACAAAGATGTAAGAGGTTGCCAGGCTGATGGGAGATGATAGCTGTCCATCAAAAACCCCAAAGATGAATGGAAATAAGGAGCCATCCTAACCCAGGGATGTCTCCATTAAGGAGGTCAGAGTCCAGGTAAGGTCAACATTTGGTTTAACTGACTCATAGGAATATATGAGGAATATATGGGTTCCCTCAGAGCTTTTTTTTTTTGGAGGGGGAAGGCAGGGCAGTTGGGGTTAAGTGATTTGCCCAAGGTCATACAGCTAGTAAGTATTAAGTGTCTGAGGTGGGCCTTGAACTCAAGTCCTCCTGACTGGAGGGCCGGTGCTCTATTCACTGTGCCACCTAGCCACTCCTCACTCAGAGCTCTTACACTACTGAGACCCAAAGGCCCAGGTCAGTCTGTGCCAGCCCTCGCAAAGGGAATAATGTGGCTTTTGGCTTTTCTTTTTGTTTTTGGCTTTTGTTCAAAAGTCTTAGGTCCAGGAACAGCTAGGTGGTGTAGTGAATAGAGCACCCACCCTGGAATCAAGAGGACCTGAGTCCAAATGCAGCCTCACATACTTAACACAAAAAATAGCTGTGACCTTGGGCAAGTCACTTAACCCCAACTGCCCTCCAAAAAGCAAAAAACAAAAACAAAAAATGTCTTAGGTCCATATTAAACCTTGCCTCCTCTCTGACCCAGAAAACCCAGTAGGAGCAGTCTACTAGGTTGGTAGAGGCAGCTAGATGGCTCAATAAATAGAGGGCTCTACCTGGAGTCAGAAAGATCCCAGTTAAAATCTGGTTTCAGACAACTTATTAGCTGTGTGACATTGAGCAAGTCACTTCTGCCTCAGTTTCCCCAGCTGTTAAATGGGGCTAAGGATAGCATTTCCCTCACAGGATTGTTGTGAGGATCAAATGAAATAAGATTTGTAAAGTACTTAGCATAATTCTATAAACACTTATTCTCTTCCTCTTCCTTACCTGCCTTTGGTGTCTCAAAGAGATCAAAGAAAGAAGAAAGGAACCTATATGTACAAAAATATTTATAGAAGTTCTTTTCATGGTGGCAAAGAATTGCATACTGAGGGGGTGCCCAAAATTGGGAAATGACTGAACAAGTTTTGGTGCATGAAGGTGATGAAATATCTCTGTGCTTTAAGAAATGATGAAGTATGGGTGGCTAGGTAGTGCAGTGAATAGAGCACTGGCCCTAGAGTTAGGAAGATCTGAGTTCAAACCCGGCCTCAGACACTTAACAGTGATGAGCCATGTGACCTTGGGCAAGTCACTTAACCTCAACTGTCCAGGCTTCCCCCCTCCAAAAAAAAGAAAAAAATAAACAATGGAGTAGATGGCTTCAGAGAAACCTGGGAAGATTTGTATGAATTGTTGCAAAGTGTAGTAAGCCGAACCAGAACAATTTCTATGGTGATAGCAATATTGTAAGAGATGATCAACTTTGGAAGACTTAGGAACTCTAATCAACACAATGACGAACCTCCATTCCAGAGGACTCAGGATGAAACATGCTACCCACCTCTAGACAGAAGTGATAAATTCAGAATAGAGGCATGTTTTGGTTTTTTTTGGAGGGGGGTGGTTTCCGAATAGAGGGTGGCAGATTGGACCTGGTCAGTACAGGAATTTTTTTCCTTGACCATACATGTTTGTAACCTTTCCCCACACCCTTGCATTCTCAATGGAGGAGGAAGGTTAGAGGGAGAAAATTCTAATCTGAAAATTAAATAAAATATAATTTTTTACAAGTCATGGCTCTGGCAAAAAAAATTACTGTATGGGGCACAGGACCCCTCCCAGTCCTTGTTTATGAGTTCCCTCTCAATCCAAGCTCTTGTCTATAAATCCTTGAGTAAAGGGCTGAGGAGGACACAGAGGTTAGAACTTTATCGTAGCTGCAGGTTCACTATAGGGCAGACAGATATGCTCTCCCCCTTGACCTCTGTCAGCCCCACACACCACCCATACACCCACACTCTAAAAGAATCCCTTTGAGTGGAAAGTGGATCTCTGGGAGCTAAGGTGGAGACTGGGATTTTGCTTAACTGGATTCCCAAAGTAACCTTCCTCAAAAGTAGGTGTGGGCCAGAGTTAGAGAAATGGGGTGAAAAGCTGAAGCTTGTCGGAGGTAGCCCACGGTTTCCACAGGACCTGTCACTAAGGTCTTTCCAGTGGACCTGACAAGCTGTCTGAGACAGCTCACTTAGCTCCAACTCATTTTTTGAGAAGAAAAATATACTTTCTGCTCCTTTCAGAGCTCCCAGTTCTCCCCTTAAACATAGTGCTTCGATGCTATTCTCTAGACAGGAATTCTTATTGGTCACTGGGGCACTGTCTCAATTCCTCTCCAGGGTCTCATACCATCCCTACTTTCCTTACACAGGCTTCTTCCCACTTCTTGATGAAAATATTCCTTGGGCTTTGTCATACAAATCTTTTTGTTTTCTTCTCCTTCCTTCCCTAGAGCCTGGTCTCCAGCATGGGTCTAGCTAGCAGGTGAGCAGACACCCAAGTCCAATTTCTTTTTTTTTTTTTTTTGCTTTTTGGAGGGCAATTGGGGTTAAGTAACTTGCCCAAGGTCACATGGCTAGGTATTGTTTGTGTGTGAGTTAAGTGTCTGAGGTCAGATCCGAACTCAGGTCCTTCTGACTCCAGGGCTGATGCTCTACTCACTGCGCCACCTAGCCGCCCCCCAAGTCCAATTTCTGTCCCCCTATAATTAATAAACTGGCATTTTGGTCTCCAGATTATTCTCTTGGGAGCTTGGTTAGCTTAAATAGATTCTCTGCTAAATCTCCCTGAAATAAATGTGTAACCCTGAGTTTCAAAATCCTACCAAGTTGGTGACTAGCCCCCAGAGCCCCCACTAAGATACAGCCACTCCACAAGCCCCGTGATGAAGCAGCCAAGCAGCCTGATCCATCATGATTATTCCCACTGCTCTGGGGAGGTCAGGATAAAAGCATTCAGTCTGGGCAAACCTTTGGCAACTTGCCCACAATCCCCAGTTAGAATCATGCTGACATAGATTGATAAAGGCCTTTAGTTTGAGGTTTTGCATTCAGCATGACTAGGCATCAGCTGGGATGACAGATGCATATCTCACAGATGGCGACGCAGTTTGCTCAGAAGGTGAGGCTGGAGTGCGTGCTTGTGGTCAGTGTGGTCTCAGAGGCCAGAGGCCAGGCCGGGTGCAACCTCTGATTGGCCCAGTTTCTGGAGGCAATCCATTTAATCTCTCTTTACCTCAGTTTCTTCATATTCTACTTGGGATAATAATAGGTGATGTTTAGTTTCCTCCCTAGGGGAAAAGTGGGAAAGATCTATGAGGTAATGTCTGTGCAAATGCTCTGAGTTCCTGGAAGGAAGGAAATCACACTGACTAGACCAACCAGATGCCACTCCTATTGTTATTGTTATTTTGGCCGACTTGGCTATCTCCAGGGCCAAGAAATTTTGCCTTCCTTTGCCAGATCTTGCCACTGCTCCGTTTGCAAGAATCCAACCCTGGTGGTCCCCTGAAGTTGGAAAACACAGCTAGATCGTCCTACCTGAGCAAACAGAACTGATTAATGAGAGCTCCTCTCCTCGAATAAAGGGCTGCAAAACCCCAGAGCCTGAGCACCCCTGCAGGCCTTCTCCATCTGATGCTTATCCTCCCCCAAGCAGGGGAGGGGGGGGAGGGGCAGGAGGGGCTTGATTCAGTTCAGCAGCTATTAGATACCTACTATATACAAGGCACTGTGAAAGGCACTGGGGATAAAAACACAAAAAACAACAACCAAGGAAATACAACATGTAGACAGGTAACCTTTATTTTAAGAAAAATGCTGCAGTCAGCCATGTGATTATTCCTCTCCAATCTTGAGTCTTGGGCATTCCAAGCATAGGGAACAGACTATACTAATATATGGAAACCGTCCATAGAACACAATGCTGACCATGTCCAGCTTAGCTGAAACATGAAGTCCACAAAGGGCACAATGCAGACTTTTACTGGAAAGGATGGCTGGCAACCCAGTGTGGATGCTCTTAAATGCTAGGTCTAAGAGTTTGTGTTTCATCCTTTGGGCAATAGGGAGCCACAGGGATTCCATGCTTTTGAGCAAGGTCAGTCCTGTGTCTTGGTAAGAATATTTTGGCAACTTTGTGGAAAATTGCTTGGAGAAAGGGGAAACTTGAAGAACATTTGTTGTCTAAACAGGTAATTGATAAGCTTCTAAATTACTGAGGCAGGTAGGTGGTTCAATGGATATAGTGTTGGACCTAGAGTCAGGAAAATATGTGTGCCTCAGACACTTACTAGATGTGTGACCTTGGACAAGTAATCTAATCTCTGTTTTAGTTTCCTCAACTGGAGGAAATGGAGCAAATAATGACACTGACCTCCCAGAGATGTTATGAGATTTGTAAAGCACTTAAGGCTTTACATAGTAAGGTACATAGTAGGTACTATATAAATGCTAGCTAATATTATGAGTGAAAAGAGGGGGGTGGATGCAAGAGATATTATGGAGAGAGACTGAGTAAAATTCAGCAGCTGATATTACAGAAAAAGGAAAGGAAATATTAAAAGGGAGGGAAAAGTCAAGAATGTCACCAAAGTAATGAAACTGGGTAATTGTAGTTGCCTTCAACAGAAACAGGGGAGCTTGTCCACTTGAATCAGTGATTGTACCTTTTAAAAATCTTCCCTTGTTAAGTAAATTTCTTTGTATTGAATTTTATATGCCCACAAATGTTCCACCATTTTCCCACTCTGGAGCCTAAATCCCCATCCTAGGCACAGCTAGTCGTGACCCGAAATATTAAGACTGTTAAGAAAAGCTTGTTATAAGATCTGGGTCTTAATAGATCACATTAAAGGGGATTGATCCTGATGGGGGTGGGGGGGCTTGAGAGGTTTTATTTTGAGAGTTTTTAATTAGGGGTGGGAAGAGGACTGATTTGATCTTTATCACACACGAATCTATTAAATAATAATGTATAGTTATCCTACTTGAATTGTGCATTGGTCGAAAAAGGAAAGATAATTCCCAACATTCTGGCTCATAACTCACCATCACATCATTGCCTGTTAGAGTTAGATGATAAAAATGACAGGACCTCCCAAAGTCCAGAGACCATACTTTGGGGAATTTAATCCTTTCAGTTTTAGAACTCCCCCCTCCCTCACCCCACCCTACCCTGCAAAAAAAAAAAAAAAACCAACAACAACAAACTGGTGAGTGAGTGATCACAAACTCACCCAGCCCACACTATACTCAGCTGGCCCCAGACCAACTACAAACAAATTTCACAGCCTACCCGGTCTGCCATCCCCGAAGCACTGCTGTCCCATTGCCTCTTGTTATGGGAATTGTACTCTAACTAACCTCACTGCTTCATTTGGTCTAGTGACTCCCCTATGGCTCCAACCAACACCTCTGGGACTCCTCTGACCAAAATAGCCTCCCGTGGCTTTTTAATTCATACAGAAACTGGATTTATTGAGGCAGAGTTGCACAAAGTCAACAGCTTCACTCTCTTTTCCAGAGTCACACAAGTCCAGTGGCAGGACAGAAGTCAGGATGATTGGCGATGGACCAGGATGCAGTGGGCAACCTTGGTGTCTTTGATGTCTAACCAAGCACTAAGTGTTGCACAGCACCTGCTTCAGCAGCCTTCATGGCCACTGGAATAAATTGTTCTCATCCACCCATTCAAGGGAGGAAATCTTCACGTGCTTGAGGTAGACATCCCCCTAACTTACCAATGGGTTTGAGATCCCCTAGTTTACCAAAAGGTTACCTGGGCATGGCCACTATGTATGCTACAGCTTCTAGGACATATCCCTTCTACTTCTGAGGTAGGGACTTCTTTTTTGTTGTTCAGTCATGTGCAACTCTTCATGACCTTATTTAGGGTTTTCTTGGCAAAGATACCAGAGTGGTTTGCCATTTCCTTCTCCAGCTCATTTTACAGATGAGAAAACTGAGGCAAACAGGGGTAAATGACTTGCCCAGGATGACACAGCTAGTAAATGTCTGAGGTCAGATTTGAACTCAGGAAGATGAGTGTTCCTGACTGCAGGCCTGGCACGATAAGACAATGCTTAACATTCATCCACAGCTGACATTTAATATATATATATATATATACTCAGTGAGAGGAGGAAGGGCTATGAGTATTTATTAAGCACCTACTATGTGCTAGGCATTGTACAAATATTACTTCATTTTGTCCTCACAACAACCCTGGGAGGCAGGTGCTGTTATGATCCTTGTTTTACAATTGAAGAAACAGAGTCAGACAAAGGTGTTGTGACTTGCTCAGAGTCACACACTGAGAAAGTATCTGAGACTAGACTTGAACTGACTCCAGGCTCAGTGCTCTCTCCACTCTGTCACCTAGTCACCTCTAATTGTCCAACAACTTATAGCTTTAAGACACCAGGATATTAAATTACTTACCTGGAGTCTTACATAACCAGCAGGAAGTGTCTGTCTCCGATACCAATTCTCTATCCCCTAAGCCACTCTATGACCCAGGAAATTATTATCTCCATTTTCCAAATAAAAATGGAGAAGCCCAGAGAGGTTTAGTGACTTGCTCCAATCAAATACACAGAAGACTCCAGAGATGGGATTTGAACACAAGTCCAGTGAGCTTTTCGCCACACTTTTTGCCTCACTGAAGAAAACCACTGCCCTGGATACCACAGCAAAATGGCAATCCAGGTGGAACGAAAGCTCAAATCTCTGACTTCTATTCCAATACTATTTTTATTACACTATAATGTTCCTCCACACGTAGGATACTTAATAAACTCTCAATGGTCAGTCTCCAGACTCCAATGCTAGGCGTGCCCTGAGCCCATCAAACCACTTTTCAGTCTTGCATCCTGCATACAGCTCCCATTAGAGTTCCTAGTTCCTTCAAGAGCTAAACTATTAATATTTCACATCCCAAGAGAAGTTATTCTATTGTCTTGCAATATTATCATCAACCTTTCTTACCACTATTTAATAGAAAACAGGACAGTTGTGGAGCCTGGCAGTAAGCAATAAAATGGACAAAGGGGAGGAGCAGTATTTCTCTAAGGTAAAGCCATATTAGAATTTGACACATCTGCAAATAATGTGACCTGGAATACCAAATTTGCTAGGTTCCAATGAATACACAAATAACAGTGTACAAGGAAGCATTTTCACCATCTGAAAAAAGTACATTGCAAATCTTTGGATAAATATTTCCTAGTTCTTTTCGAGTGTTGAGGCCATATTTGGCCTCAGGTCACATGCTAAACACCTCCCCATGTCCCTAAACCTTTTTTTTTTTTGGCTTTTTGGAGAGCACTTGGAGTTAAGTGACTTGCCCAAGGTCACACGGCTAGTTTTTGCATTAAGTGTCTGAGGCTGGATTTGAACTTGAGTCCTCCTGACTCCAGAGCTGGTACTCTACTCACTGTGCCACCTAGCTACCCCATCCCTAAAACTTTTTGAGCCTAAGAATGAAGATGGCTCAGTCCACAGAATTTTTAAGTGACAGAGAACTGGATGAAGAGGGTTTGTACAAAAGAAAGAAAGATTCTAGTATCAGAGATATGGAACTAGAAGGAACCTCGGAAGTCCTCTAGGGGTAGGCTAGAGTAGTAGGCTGGGTTCTAAAGGTAGGGCTTGAATGCCAGGCTTAGGAGTCAGTCCAATTCACCGGAGGAACCTGAGGAGATACCAAGGTTACAGTTTGAATTAGATTCCCCACCCAGCCTAGTTTGGGGCTACACCCAAAGAACACTTCTGAAATCATATCAGTTTAGGAAGGAGGCATAGAGAAAGGCACTCTCCTTATGCAGCCTGACTCCTCTCTGAGTTCTGCCTACTGCTGTGCTCCTCAGAACTACCAGCTCTACCTTACACATGGAGTAAATTAGATGGGACTTCAAAATAAGAACTCCTACTTCTCTAGGTCTTAAAGATCAAAAAGTGGGAGGTATTGCATGGAGGCTTTCCCTTGCAACCATTCTATGAATTCTATTTACCCACCTACTACCACACAAGCATTGTGTAATCCAGTTTAGATGGTTTGGGTTCAATATGGGGAACATCTCACAAATTGCTCCCTTTATGTCTAGTGTTGGTCTCATTCAACTCCGGCTTTGTTCAAGGTGTCTAGAGAAAAGGTTGTCTGTTCCCATGAAAGCACTTGGGCTAACAATACAGCAAATACAGGAAAGCTCGATTTTAACCCAGCAGTGCTCAAACTTTTTGGTCTCAGAATCCCTCTACATTCTTAAAAATTGTTGAGTTCACCAGTGACTTTTTGTTTATGTGTTACATATTAGAAATTAAAGTTCTTAGAATGATTACGAGAATAACTCGGTCTTTGAAGACACACTTTGACAACCACTGATTTAACCAACAAACCCCCCACACACACAAAATAGAAAGGACATATCTGAGTCCATGAACAGTCAAAGCAACTCTCCCTTCCCTATACAGTGGGCCTTCTTTCCTATCCAGGTGGTCTCTTCCTCCCCTGGATCTATACAGTCTTCTGTATAAATAGTTATACCCTTGGGTTTATTTTAATTCCCAAGACCTTTACAATCCACATGACACACAGTCCTTGTGAGGTATAAGGTTCAAGTTTGCTCTTCTGCCTCATAATTTGAACTCTCCCACTGTCCAGGAACATTCTGATCATTCCATCCCTATTTTTCTTAGGAATTCTACATAGCTCTTAGTAGCAGCAATCACACTGGCATACCCAGGATGGCTGCTAGCACAGGTTCTTTGATCTGCTTTACTAGGAAAGATAGCTGTTCAAGGGGTTAACAGTCTTTTTTAATTACATGCACTAGTTCAGGGGAAAAATCAGCACCCTGAACTTCAGAGAAAATCTAAACAAAGAAAATAGAGAAAATACAAGCAGAAAAATAAAGACCAATAGACAGGGCTTCTAACTGTCTGAGAAATTAGTACAGATCCAACTGTCTGACCAAGGAAATACATACATAGTTACCAGAGAGAGAAGCACTAATATCTTGAGTTTTTCAAAGCTGGGGGGGTGGTGCTCCTTGGCTACCCAGAGTCTCATCTGGTCAAATCACAAGAATAGTCTTCCAGTGAGTGAGCCCCAAAGCAAAATGCTAATCTCAAAGTATACATACCCTTTTTAGAATCAGAGGGTATCACAGCCCTCCTGACTCAGTGTCTAGATAGAAATTAACAAAAGGTGTGAAAGCCTTCCTACAAGCAAAACTCCCCTAAGCAAGCTTCCCTTAATGGGCTCCATATGAGACATATCAATGGGAACGAAGATTTTATATCCCATTAACATTACATTCTGCCACTGTCCCTGGTCTCTGATATTTCTGAGGCCATGTGGTTCCCTCTTTTCCTGAGACCTTTTGGTTCTTCCCAAGTATTCCTCTGGAGGGCCCGTCCATGTGCACATGCAAGCTCCCATCCCAGGGTTTCTTTCTGTAGTCCCTCTATAATTTCATCTTTCCCTTCTTGTTTTTTCTGTGTCTCTCGCCCTCCCTTTTAAAGGCCTAGTCCAAAGGTATAGATAGGGGTGGGGAACCTGCAACCTTGAGGTCACAGGTGGCCTTCTAGGTTCTCAAGTGTGGTCCTTTGACTGAGTCCAAGTTTACCAACAAATCCTTTTATTAAGGGGATTTGTTCTGTAAAGTTTGCTCTGAAATTGACTGTGAATTATCCTGAATGTATTTTCAGTGAGCCAAAGAGTACCCAGGTCTGGGAGAGTTCACAGCCAATCAGTGATGCATCATCAATGCCAGAGCAGTCTCAGATGGTGCAAATAGGGATATTTCTAATAATATAGGGAGAAATTTGTTTTCCTTCTTTTTTAAAAGATATTTTTTAGTAAAGACTTTTGGTTTTTTTATTTCACTAGTCATTTGTAGATCTACTACTTCCAAACCCAACTCTCAGTAACCCTTCACTTATTTTTTTTCAATTAATAAAATTTATTTTTAATTCCTCCCACCACCAATTGAAAAAGAAATAAAATCATAATCCTTGTAACAAATCTGTGTAGTAAAACAAATTCTCAAACTAGTCACATCCCAAAAATTTGTATCTCAATCTGTACTGAGTCCTTCAACTTTCAGAAGCATCTAGGTGACAGGAGCACTGGGCCTGGAATCTGAAAGATCTGAGTTCAGATAGGGCCTTTGTGTGACCTTGGGTAAATCACTTCACCTCTGTCTGCCTTGATTCCCCCAACTGTAAAAATGGGGATCAAACCCACCTCCCATGGTTGTTGTGAGAGATCAAATGAGGTATCTGTAAAATCCTTATCGCATTAAGGCACTTAATAATATATGTAATATAATGATATCATAGTAGGCACTTAATAAATGCTTGCTTCCTGAAATATCATCTTCTGTCCTCCAGAATCACGATTGATCATTGCACTGATCAGGGTAATTAAGTTGTAAGTTTATAACTTAAACAGTAACAAGGAAAAACAGTTAAGTAAACCCAGTCAAAACAGAGACTGAACCTGACTATAGGTGACATTGAACATCCATGGTTGCCCTTCTCTCCAAGAAAGGGAGGGAGATGTACTTCCTATCTCTGGGTTTGATTGATTAGTATAATTCCACAGTATAATTCACAGCATTTGGCTTCATTTAATCCTTTTCATTATCACAATCGCTGTATACATTGTTTTTCTCTATATTTTGGGAGAATATATTGCTTATTTCATTCTGTGTGATTTCATGGGAGACTTTAGGGAAATATTTTCAATGCAGAATAAAGCTCTCATTCTTTAAACTTGACCAGGTTCCTCCCCAGCACAACCTTGACCATTGAGCAAACTGACATTCTGAGACGTGAAGTCCATGTGCTCATGTTGACCCAAGTAGATTCTGGAGGAGGATGCAAATCCAGGTCTCCTGACTCCGAATTGAGCATTTTTTTCTCTTCTATATATGCCTGTTCAAATGTTTCACCTTTGCTGAAGATGACAAATGTTATTGGAAGCCAAAAAACTGTGAATCCTTCTTGGATATTTGATGAATCTATGATTTCTTAAGTATGGGAAGTCCCTCTGCCAGTAAAGACTGCAGCCTGTGCAAGTCTTGGAGTCCATGTTTTTACACAAATACTCTGTAAAGGATCCATCCAACAGCCTGCAAGCTTTTCTCTCTTTCTTTTAATATTTTCAGGAGGTCTCAATGAAGCTCTCAAGCTATCCTCATGCTGTCTTTCAATGCATTACTAGACTGCCTCATTGTTTATAGAATTGTACTGATGTGGTTTGAGAGGTTCAAGGACACCCCAAGGACTGAAGTACTGGAGAGGGTTGTCTGGAATGAAATCACAGACTCAAGCATTCTTTAAGTCAAGGTGGCAAAGGTTTATTATTTTAATGATAACATGGCAGGCAGAGCTCCTTAAAGAACCTGCATTCCTTAAGGACCTTGCAGCTTAGCAGGAATGATGCTAAAGCTTATCTAGGAAATGTAGAGATTATCTGGCAGATATGCTAATTAGGTGATAACTTATAACCTTGGTTACAGGCATCATTCACTGCTGAAAACCAGGGGAAGGAGTTTCTCAGGGGTGTATTTTTGGTCTGTTAGGTCTGTAGCAAGATAATTTTGAGAGTTGATGACTATAGCTTGACCTATGGATTGAATATGATAACTTTGGAAATCAACACATGATAACTCTGTGGTTACAAGATAGTCCTGTTTTTACAAGAGAATTTCTTCAGAGATCAGCTTGTTCTTGTTCTTTGAAAGGTAGTTTGTCTTAGTGGGGCCCAGTCATGAGTAATTGTTAGGCATACTGTCCTTGGACTGGAGAGAAAACTGTCAGGGATAGTGTTTTGAAACTAGAGAGAAGTCTGATCTTGGAATTAGGATCTAAGTAAGCACAAGCACCCAAGTACCCCATCAATAACTAATTCTCAAATGGACCTGCTCTGTCCAATAGCAGCAGCTCCAAGTCATCTATGACTGTCCGTTCCATCCATGTTCTTCCCTAAATTTTTCACCAGAGATGTTCCTTGACTTCTGATATTGAGAAGGCTCAAATGGGATGCTCTGTCTGCTCTGTTAACTCTTGCCCTGGGTACAGGATCAGCATCTCTTCTTCCTAGTAAATAGCAACCATATGAATTAAATAATGGAATTTTTAAATCTTAGGGATCTTAGAGATTATCTAGGCTAAGCTCCTTATTTTATAGATAAAGAAATTGCAACCCAAAGGGGGAAAAGTCCAAGACCACACAGGGCTGAAACTAGAATGCAGGACTCCTTGAAGTGCCCAGTATAGTCTTCACAGATGCACAAACATCTTGGCTCCTCCAAATGAACTAAAATATCTAAGAAAAAAATTTTCTCAAAAAAAAAAAAAGACCAAGAAGTTCAAAGCAAAATTCCATCTGTAGCCACTAGTATCAATTATTCCTCTTTCTTACAAGAGACAGTTTAATTGGGAGGGTATATTTAGAAATGACATCCATAAAACTTATTAAAATAAAACAAATTAACCTGGTATGTATCTTTTTTCCTTTCACTATCATCATATACTTAGATCATAGTACTCTTAAGAAAAAGAAAAAAGTCCAACAAGTTTTCATGGAGAAAGAAGGATCTCATATAAATTAAAAACAGCTGAGCTCTCTAGAGACTGAATGGAAAAAATTATTGGGAATTTCTCCAGAAGAGAATTAAAAAATCAAATCAAATTTGATCATAAGCGAGTGCAAATAGTCTTTCCCCCAACTTTAAAAAAGGTTTCAAAATTACAAAATCATTCAATCGAGGACTATGGAATTGGCTCTTTTTCTTTAAAATGGTATAACAGGAAGTTCTCAGGAGTAAGTCATCTGTGAAACATCAGGCACCACTCATCCCTCCCAGGGAAGGACAATGCTGCTCCCAGAACTCAATCTGAAGCTGCCAGGAGGCAAAGAATTAGAATTAGGCCATAGAATTGCCTCAGAGGCCTTTTGTACTCTGTATCTGTACTCAGTTTCCTTATCTGCAAATGACAGGTGGTCACTGGCCTCAGGCTACAAAATTGAAAACTCTTCTTTCTTCACATCATTACATACTCACGTCCCAAGTACTACCTAGACACTTGACTCTAAACCCATTTCTTGCCCAAGGCTGGCAGCAGCTTCCACCTCTAGCTCTCAAAGATACTTTAGGTTAGGTTTTATCTTGGCTGTCCAAGACACTCAGACACAAAAGTGATGGTGATCAGAGCTGGGTAATCTCTGGGACCACAGGTAAAGAACCTTGATTTCATTCTGTGCGATGAGGGCACGTGATCAGACCTCATCAGCTTACACAGCTCATGCAATCCTTCCAAATGGAGGACATTCTGGAGCTCATTTCTGAGAGAAGGGTAATGATGTATAAGGAAAGTGCTTTGGAGAGACTGGAACATGTACTTCCACTGGTTGTGATCTAGCAGAGGGGAGCTTTTTGGATTGGATTTGGAGACATTCAGAAAGGCTGATGTCAGCATCAACCACCTCTTTCTCTTCAGTCAGTGACACTTTCTTTTCTTCCTTCCTTCTTTTCCTTTCCCTCCTTCCTTTCTTCCTTCATTCCTTCCTTCTCTCCCTCCCTCCTTCCTTCCTCCTTTTGTCTTTCATTCTTTTGGATCTGTTTTATAATATCTTGATTTCTCATAAAGTCACTAGGTTCCATTTGCTCCGATGTAATTTTGAAGGAATTATTTTCTTTAGTGAACTTTTGGACTCCTTTTTCCATCTGGCCAATTCTATTTTTTAAGGCATTCTCCTCACTGTTTTTTTTTTGGACTTCTTTTGCCATTTGAGATAGTCTATTTTTAAAGTGTTATTTTCTTCAGTATTTTGGGGGGGGGGTTTCCTTTAACAAGCTGTTGACTCATTTTTCATGGTTTTCTTGCATCACTCTCATTTCTCTTTCCAATTTTTCCTCTACTTCTCTTACTTGATTTTCAAAATCCTTCTTGAGCTCCTCCATGATCTGTGACCAATTCATATTCTTGGAGGCTTTTGATGCCGGAGTTTTGGCTTTGTTGTCTCCTTCTGGTTCTGTGTTTTGATCTTCTTTGTCACCAAAGAACAATTCTAGAGTCTGATTTCCTTTCCTCTGCTGCTCATTTTCCCAGTCAATTACTTGACTTTTGAACTCTTTGCCACAGTAGGACCCTGCTTCCAGAATGGAGAGTGCTATGTCCCATATTTCTGGCGTTTTGTGCAGCTGTTGCCAAAACTTCTTCTGGGCACCTGCCTCAGAACTATGAGGAGGATGCCCTCTCTACAGCTACCACAAGCTCTGCCACACTTGTGCTCCTCATCCCAGGATGGCCACCCAAGACTGTGACCCAGATCCAAGCGGGGCAAAGCAAGAGAATCCTACCTCAGCAGGAGCAAAGCGATTCTTGCAATTGCCCTCTGATCTGCTGCTCGGTCCCCCCACTATCTCTGGACCTGGAGCTCAGAAAGCATCTGCTGCCACCTCTGCCATACTGGAGGAAGGGGCTGGACCATGCTCTTCCCTTACCCAGGTTCAACAGAGTTTCTCCACTGACCTTTTACTTTCTCTTTGGCATTTATGGGTTGAGAAGCCTGGAAACTACCGCTGCTGCCAATAATTCAGTCCCCTGAGGTCTGCTCCAGTCCAGTCTGTGCCAGCACAGCCCACGAGGGACTGTGCTCAGCTCCCAACCAAGTGTGATAGACCCTTCCTGTCAGTCTGCCAGGCTGTCTCTGGCAGATTTATTTCTTTCTGTCATTTTGTGGGTTCTGTAGCTCTAAAATTTGTTCAGTCATTTTTTACAGGTGTTGGAGGTAATTGGGGAACAAGCTCAAATAAGTTCCTGCTTTGACTCTGCCATCTTGCCCTCCTTTCTTCTTTCTTTCTCTCTGGAAATTAGTAACTTTCCACTCACAATCCCAGGTGAGAGGCCATGAAATAAAAGGAAAGACCCTGGGGTCTTCTTCCCTCTAAGGCTTTGTGCCTTGAGAAACAGGCCTTGGTCCTTAGTCTTTTTGTTTGTTTCTTTCCCTTTTAGGTGAAGAGAGTGGAGTTTCTGACTTTGAGTGTTTCAAGAAGTTGGGACAGCAAGCCAGAGCAATCTGGGTTAGGTTTTGCACCCAGCATAATATCAAAAAAGAGAGAAAACTACACTGCAGTGGTCAGGATGTGGATGAAGCCAATCTTGGTGTTCTAATTGTGAATGTATTGTTTTCCTTGGGAGCGCAGTTCTGGAGCAGAGTTGTAGATTCTCTTTTAGTAAGTGCCTCCTGTCTGCTGCTGGAATACATCCATTGCATCTTCATCCTCCATTTCCAACTGTGTAGGTGTGTCTGTTTCATTGATTGGTTGCCCATCAAATCGGAATCTGATCTGCCTCATTGACAAGCCCTGTAGTTCACAATAGGCTTTCATTAGTTTACTAAGTGGTGTGTTCCTCTTAATCTTAAATTGCACCTCCGAACCATCTTGCCCTGCCACCTTCAAATTAATGTGGTCGTTGTTTTCAGTCTTGCCTCCTTCCTTAGGCTTTTTGTTGGCCATGGCGATTCCGGGGGGTCTCCTCAGCTGCCGCTTCACAAAAGAGGCACCAGGATGGTCCGCTCCACGGGAACGGAGGGAGAAGCAGCAGCGGCAGGAGCAGGAGCAGGAGCAGGAGGAGGAGGAGGAAGATGATGGTGGTGATGGTGGGGAAGAGGAGGAGAAGAAAGAGGAGGAGGAGAAGCCCCAGCATAACATCAATGTCGCCTTTGGACTAGACCTTGGTAGAACCACTGCTAAGTACTTTTGAGCCTACGCTCCCAGAGATAGAGGTGGTATTGATGAGGTAGAGGCTCTGGCAACCTCCTAGAACTCGATGGAATCTTCCCATTTGATGAGGCATTTGCCTGAGGCCATAAGCCTTTCATTATAGCTCCACCCAAATCTCTGTTACTAGCCTAGCCCTCTTTTGTCCACCTACTTCCCACCAATGATCCTCCAAGTAGCCTCCAGCTACTCCCACCCTTAATCTCATTATTGGAGTCTGACCGCATTTGACCCCTCCCTAAGACCCTCCCCACACTCCAGCTCTAGACCATCCCTAAATCCTCCCACAACCTTTCTGTATGTAAGACCCCATCATGCCTCCATAAAGAGGCTGGAGAATGATCTAGTGCAAGCTCAGTCTGTGTCAAATGATTCTGGCACAGATACTGAGGCTCCTTAAGTCTACCCATTATAGTGAACCTTTAATAAACTTTGCTTCAATTTGGCTGAGAGAAAACTTAAGTCAAATTCATTCAGCAGAATCGGGCATGTTGGTATTTTGGGTCTCGTGCATCTCTAACCCTATACCTCATCATTTTATGTTTCCCTGACCTCTATAGTATAGAGGATAGTACACCCCAGAACTGTTGGAAGATATGTTTGTGTGTGCTTGCTTTACCTTAGAAGTAAATATCCCTTTTAAAAAGCTAGATATTAAATGGTTAAGTAGAAATGGAGTGTTAGTTACTGGTCCCTAACAACAGGAGTGGCATATAGGCAGGGGGAGCTCAATGTAATAGCAGTAGACAAGAGACTTCCCAACTCTAATGGTTATGGGATCTGAAGATCTTCCATGCCTCTTGACTTTACTGATGTAGCAGGAAGAGGTGGGGTAAGAGGAAGCCAGAGCCAAGCTAGAGTCAGTGTGGTGACTGGAAGAGGCTGTGGCAGCAGCACAAACTCCTTTTTTTTTTTTTTGAGCCAGCCAGAATTTCTGCTAAGGACTCCTGCTGAGTACTGCCAGGGACAGAAACTGGGGGGAAGGGGGAAGGAGGGCATGGAGCTGCTGAGAACTAGCTATATGGTATCTGAGTAGTTGCTGTGAGTGAGGACAGGAGGATATTTGCCTGAGGTGACCTGTTCTGTTTTGAAGGCTTGAGAATGTCGGTGTTTACTACATTAACTATGTGTGCCAACTCCATAACTACTGTGATGGCTTTGACTTTCTGGTTTTGGGACTCAGTTTTCTGGTATTTGAATAAATGTCCCCCATGCAGAAAGCCCATTACATTTTGTGATTAATAACCATATCAGCATATTTATAGTTACTGTAGGCATTGTGAATACTGCATTGTTGATACACCAACCCCCCAGGGCTCAAGGAGAAATCCTGAGGATTAGGTGTAGCAGAGTAAGTGAAAGGGAGTCTTAGCATTCACTTACATCTGATAGAGAGGAACAACTCCTAGAAGCAAAAACATGAGAGAAATAATTATTAACAACCAATGATTAGGGGAGATCTAGAGTTCTCCCCTTTTTTCTGAAGCCCTCACTTCAAGGCTTAGCCTCTGAAGAACAGGCTGATGACAGCAGATAGGATTAACATTCTCTTCAATCTAGGTATTGCTATTCCACCCAAACCTACTAGGACTTCTATCTAAGATGAAACTCCCAGCTCATTGTTTTCTGCTCAAGAACTGAGTGGGGGAATATAGACCCTTCCTCTAGATTTTGCTGGGGGTGATCAAATTTATATCCCCTATCCATCATTATTGTAATATTCATTCTCTCTAATGATTGTTAACCAGAGTTGATTGTCACTCTCAGGAACACCTACTCTTCCAAGGACATATGAACTGTGAGCCCACTTTCATGATGGTTTTTGGCATTCCAGATAGTCACTGAACCATTTTATGGGTAATATGCTAGCATTATCAACAAAATGATTATACAGAAACTATATCTCTTGGACTTTTAAACATCATAGATACATAGTAAAAAAAAATGTAGAAAACACCCTGGGCTCAAATTCAGAAGACAGTTGAGTGAATCCTGGGCCTCTACTTCCAAAGTGCATAGCCTTAGGAAGTCGTTTCTCCTTTTAGGTCTGTTTATTTATCTGAAAAACAAGGGGGTTGGAGAAGCAGCATGGACGAATGGAAATGACAGAGTATTTGGAGAAAGATGACCCAGGTTAAAATTCTAACTCTGATAGTTACTGTAAGACCTTGGACAAGTCACTTCACCTTAGCAATAAAATGAGGCTTTCATAGATGCATTCCAAGATCATCTCTAACACCCTCTGATTCTGAGGTTTTTCTGAAGACAAGAGGGAGCTTATGAAGAATAACCAGATATGGTAGACACCACTTAGCAAATTGTGGGAGCAGAGAGAATGACAGCTCTATTGGCTCTTGGTGAAGGAAATCCTTGACATGTGAACATGGTAAAGGAGGTCAAGTTAACAAGATCAAGGAACATTTTTTTCCTACTAAGAACCACTGAGCCAAAAGAATAATCAATTGAGGACCATATACAAAAACAACTTTATTCCTTTTCTTGGCAAAAAATAGTTTCATTTATCTACTTTATAACCAAATTAATTTTAAAAGTACCACAAGTACTAGCAAGAAGAAAAGTAAATAGAAATTTCTTATTATGCCCAGTTAAGGGGTAAAGAAAAAGGAAAGAACTTGTTCTAGGAGGGACAGACTAAAGCAGAAGAGAGAGAGATAACAAATGATAGAATTCAAAGATAACAATTGAGGGGCAGATGCAAGATGGTGGAGTGAAAGCAGGAACTTGCTTGAGCTCCTGCCACAACCACCTCCAATACCTGTAAAAAATTACTCTAAACAAATTTTAGAGCTATGGAACCCACAAAGTGACAGAAAGAAACAAATCTCCCACTGAAGGTAGCTTGGCAAGCCAACAAGAAGGGTCTATCGCACAGAGCTGGGAGTGGAGTGCAATCCCGCATGAGCCACATGGCCCAGACCCGAAGCACAGACCAGCTGGAGCAGACTTCAGGGGACTGATTCACTGGCAGCTATGGTGGTTTCCAGACTTCTCAACCCATAAACACCAAAGAGAAAGTAAAAGGTCAGTGGGGAACACTGTTGGAACTGGGTGAGAAAAGAGCACAGTCTGGCCCCTGGCCCCGGGTGGCAGAGATGGCTGCAGCTGCTGCCATGGCTGCTCTTGAGCTCCAGCACTACAGATTGTAGGGTGATCAAGCCACCATTCAAAGCGTAATTGCCCTTGCTTTGTCTTGCTTGGATCTGGGTTGCAGTCTTGGGTGATGGTCCTGGCGTGAGGAGTGCTAATGTGGCAGAGCTTGTGGTGGCTGTAGAGAGGGCATCCTCACAGTTCTGAGGCAGGTGCCCAGAATAAACTCTGACAACAGCTGTGCCAAACCCCAGAAATTTGGGACACAGCACTCTTCACTCTGGAAGCAGAGTTTTACTTTGGCAAAGAGCTCAAGAGTCAAGTAACTGGCTGGCAAGATGAACAAACAGAGGAAGTAAAATCAAACTATAGAATCGGTTTTGGGGACAAAGACTATCAAAACATTGAACCAGAAGAAGACAACAAAGAAAGATAATAATTGACTAGAATATACAAGACCAAACAGAAAGGAAAGAGAGGAAGAGTTAGAAGTAAGGAGATAGAGACAGTGGGAATAAAAAAAGAATCATTAGGTTTCAATGTAAATGTGTCTAAGAGACTTCAGAGTTTAGCAATTAAAAAAAAATAATAATAACCATCTCCTGTGTTCAGAACACTATGCTAAGCCCTGGGGAATATATACATTTTAGACTTTAGATAAGACATAATACTTGCCCTCATGGAATCTACAAGCTAATAGTAAGAGTAACCTCACCCCACTTGCATCTGTTTTCTTACCTAACATCATTCTGTTAAGAAAAGACAGCTGAGGGGTGGCTAAGTGTCACAGTGAATAGGGCACTGGCCCTGGAGTCAAGAGGACCTGAGTTCAAATCTGGCCCCAGACCCTTAACACTTACCACCTGTGTGACCTTGGGCAAGTCACTTAACCCCAGTTGCCCTACCTTCCTTCCTCCAAAAAAGCAAAGAAAAAGAAAAGAAAAGACAGGTGATCCTGTGAGGGAAGAAGGTTTGGGCTCTTCAGTATCTGACACCAATGTGTGGTTCCTGAATAGAAATCTCAGATATATCTCATCATTTTTTTTTGTTATGTTTTGTTTTCATTTTGGGTGAAGGATATTGAAGGTTATGACCTTGTCAGTTTCAAAAGGTCAGCAAAGTGAGTCATCCGAAGGTCTGGGAGCCCAGCCCATGGTATTATAGCCAATCAAGCATCAAGACTCCAGGCAAGGAATGGCCTTCAGATGCCAGAGCAGTGGCAGCTGAAACAGGGACTCTATCTAGTAGTATTTCCCCATTTAGACATGAATTTGGAAGGACCTGTGATGTGTAGAAATTGAGTTAAAAGTTTGAGCTCACTTGCTCCAGGCACAGAGGTAATATCCACAATATCCTGAGTATATTCCTCAAAGTGCTTTAGGGAGGAGTAAATATATGTATTTCTGTTCTTGCTATGTCTTCAAAATAAATATTCCTTTGTACTAAATAAATTACAACACCACCAATAATATAATCTCTCCTCCCTAGAACTAAGTTTTCTTTTAAGTTTTGAAGAGAATTAACTCAAAGCATCTTATTAATCATTTGATGAAAAAGTAAGGATCTACCAAAAGTATATTAAACAGCTTCATCTTGTGGAATCTTTTTGAATAATATCAAAATGTCATTTGAATTCACTAAATCAAAAGTTTTTAATATAGATAAGGAAAGGTGGAGGCTGAATGCTTTGAGCTTGAATCTAGAGATACATTAAACCAATCGAAGAAGGTAATCCCTAAAAATATCTTAATCTCCTCCAGGCAAGATTCATCAAGGATAAAAGTAGCAAAAATAGGCCATAACTGAATTTGTTAAGAAGTTTCCAGGCATCCTAAAATCAAAGTTGAGTGTAAAGAACACTTATAAAGCAATAAATATTTGTCTTAATATAAATAGACCATAATACATTCAGAAAGCACCCTAACAAAACACCTCTACAATATTAACAAAACACAAGGCCTATCACCAAAAGCTGACTTTGGGAAGATTAATATTTCCATACCAAAAAGGAGAACAAAGATTGATAACCATTCTTAGAGTGCATGATGAACAGGTCAAAAACCATACAGGAGTCCTTTTGCTAAAATCAGTTTTCACAATTTTACTAATAGTAAAGATCAATACACACCAATGGGTTTGTTGGATGTAATTGAAAGAGATTTGCTTTCACATAGATATTATAAAACGGTTAAGATCCAAGAACAGAACCCAAAACCCCTCCATAGATAACATCTTCATGACTTTAATTAATAATACATAGACAAAAAGCATCAAACAAATGACTGTCATACAAATTTCTTTATGCAAGTGAAGGAATTAGTGATGGCAAATCAGGACCACATAATTGTCACCCAAAATTACAGAAGGATTATCTTCTAGAAGCTGAAATACAATGATCAATGTAGATCATGCCATGGAACCATTAAAACTGTATAGTCCTAACAATATAGACCATAAAAAGTTAGCACCTAGCAATACACAATCTAGTAGCTAGAACCATACATCAGAAGCTCACTGTCTTGTTGTTGTTGAGTCATTTCAACTCTTCATGACCCCATTTGGGGTTTTCTTGGCAAAAAAAAACCTGGAGTTGTTTGCCATTTCCTTTTCCAGTTCATTTTACAAATGAGACAAACAGGGTTAAGTGACTTGCCCAGGGTCACACAGTTATTAAATGTCTGAGGCCAGATTTGAATTCGAGATGAGTCTTCCTGATTCTAAGCCCACTGCTCTAACCACTGTACCACCTAGGCATCTTTAAGGACAGACTACTAATACAGACCACAAAATATCCTGGAGAATTCAACCCATAAACTGACTGGGAACCAAACCATTATCACAGATCAAACCATTGCCTACAACTGCAATTGGTAACACTGGTCCACAAAAACTTAAGAAAAAAAAATTTTAATAGACATCCCCATAACGAATACTTAATCTCCAAGCTACACGGAACAAAAATCTTCAAAATATAGAGACCTAGTGGAGGAGATTAAATCATGTGGGAATAAGATAAAATACATACCATCCCTATTGTCCTATCTGCTGCTGAATTTGTACTGATGATACTTTGAGTGAGCCTAGAGAGGATAAGTTTATATCCTAATAGTTTATCCCACCACAAAAAAGCAAGTTTTCTTATGTACCTTAGCAATAGTCTATAGAATAACAAATATGAAAGAATAATATCAAGTAAACAATTCATCCTAAGACCATTTCTAGCTTAACCTTATTGAAAAAGATGAGAACACTAACAATTCACATATCTATATAAGGCACTGCTCCTTTCATGTGTGAACGGTTTGGTTGCTGAAAAGAATTTTTGTGTATGAAAAATTGATATGAAAAAATAATTTCTCAGGTCAAATGTGAAGAGAGACTCAAACACTTAGGAGGACTGGATAGACAGATACCTGTTCCCTGGAAGAATGTGATGTGAGCATCTGTTTGAGGGCAGAAATGACTGAAGCTTCAGGGCATTGTGGTTACTGGGTTCAGCTGCATGTGACCCAACAGTATTTATTTAATCTTCCTATAGTCTCCAAACAGTTGTGATTTGTAATCTTGTCTGTTAAGATCTTTAGATTGCTAAAAACAGTTACGTGTTCTATTGCCCTCCAGTACTATCTACAATTTGAGAGGGAAGTAAACACTCAAAGGGCCTAGTTGTTCTCTATTGCCCTGTCTGGTTTGAGAGGGACAATCAGAAAGAAAAACCAACTTTTACACTACTTTGCTATGAGGAGAGGCTTGGAGATGATTGAATACCATATAATCCTGTTGAATGAAGAGTTGGCTGAGCTTGTCCTCATTGCCCAGAAGAGCCTTGTAATTCTCTGGCTTGAGGAAATCTGCCCATTAAATAGTGAAACACTTTCTTGACGCCCTTCTAAGGAAGATTGTGAGTTAAAAGAACTTATCACTGCTTTATCAACCTGAAACATAAGAGATGGAGATTTGCTTCACTGGGAAGTGATAAGGTCAAAAGGGGGACTGAATGAAAAAGAAGCAGCTCCAAGTAGAACAGAGTGTTCTTGAAGGAAGCAAGGACATTTAAGACCTGCAGCCCAGAGTGGTAGGTTGTCCTGAGTGCATGGATTTCCCCACTCATGTTCCTCCTTGCTGTGTTTTATAAGTGTGTGCTTATTTTCTCCCAATGGAAGCTATTTTAAATAGTGGGAAAGTGTGATCAAGGTGGATCCATATGTTTTGATTATGCTTGCATTTGCCTTATTTTGTGTAAAGTAACTGATGACTGAGGTGATCAGGTGGATAGTGTGCCAGGCCTGGAATTAGAAAGACTTCTCTTCCTGAGTTCAAATATGGCATCAGACACTTACTATCTGTGTGACCCTAAGTAAGTCACTTAGCCTATTTGCCTGTTTCCTCATCTATAAAATGAGCCAGAGAAGAAAATGGCAACCCCCTGCAGTATCTCTGCTAAGAAAACCCTAATAGGATCACTAAAGCAACTAAATAACAACTGTGATTGCCTTATCATTAAGTAAATGTTTTATATATAAGAATTAATGTTGTCAGGGTGACTGCTTTTGTGTAAATGTAAGTCCCATTAGTAGGGGCTCAGGAGCCAGAAAGGCAAGTAGTGGAAGTGTATCCTCCCCTAGCACTACTCCTAGGAACCTAAGAGAGTTTGAGGTATAACTGTGAGGTGGTACCTCTCTGGGGACCCTGAACCTGTCAGTTAAAGGGCAGGTTGGGGCAAGGCAACAGGTCCAGAGAACAAAGCTTCCCCAAGCTACAGATCTAACAACTAATATTTATATAGTGCTTCAAGTGTAGCATTAAGAGTCCTCCCTCACACAGCTGCACTCTACCCCAGCTCAGAGAGACTTTGTTGGCACTGCTTAGCATTAAAACTAAATCACAGCTCTGAAGTCCCAGCCAATGTGTTTCTTTTACCAGCCAACCAGGGAACACATCTTGATTAAACAGCATAACCAGATAAGTGATGTGGCAGATGGTCTCCATACACAGGAGGCTACACTCCCAAAGGTAGGAAAATGGACACATACAAAAAACATTCATGACCAGGCAACACGCGTGATGGCAAACTTGTTGAGAGACCATGCATGTAGAGACCAAACTGGTCAGAACACACACACACACACACACACACACACACACACACACGTATCAGACTACCACCTTCAGCACCGCAGAACTGATAATGTCTTCTGATGTCAGTAGCAATCTGCTTGCTTCACCAACCTGAGGTCCTCTGCTGCTCTATTCTCATGGCTGGATGCCTCTGCTGATGGATATCTCCACTCCTGATATTGCTATCTGCAACCATCTATCTGCTGGTCTTCAGCCACTGTGTGACTCCATGGGGAGGGGTCACTAGCTCTTTATTTTGATAGCCCAAGGGTCCATCTTTTTCTCTTTTATCATGTAACATCCCCAAACACAAGCCAACCACATGCAACAAGCGAGTCTGAACAGTCCTTAGGCATTTTTGAGCTTTTTGAACTTGTTAGACTACCTCAGTGTAAACTCTTTTCTGTTTTATAGTCCAAAATTCTTTGTTAACTCATATCATACCTCTGGGTCACTAGCCTAGGTCCTTTCATATCATCCCAGGGACTCCATGCAGCAAAACTGCAAAGATTCTGGCTGGAGCTGCAGAGAAGGGATTCCTTTCAACCTCATAACGCTTCTGGTTGCCAGTTAGGAGGAAGATTAAATAGAGCCAGGTGACTTTTGTTTTACACACCTGTCTTTGTGATGCATTCTTGTCAACAATAAAGTCACTGGTCTTTCTACATTCTTCCTCCAGCAAAGAATCTGAGGTTCTGACAAATCCTACCCAGTGCACAGGTCAGTCACCAACCAACTATTAATAATGGCTCATATTTATATAGAGCTTTAAGGTTTACAAAATACTTCCCTCACAAGAACAATGTAAGTTAGCCCATAGCACTATATTTTGTTATTGTTGTTGTATTGTTTAGACATTTCAATCATATCTGATTCTTTGTGACCCCATTTGAAGTTTTCTTGGCAAAGATACTAGAGTGGTTTGCCATTTCCTTTTACAGATGAGGAAACTGAGGCAACCAGAGTTAGATGTTTTGTCCAGGGTCACACAGCTAGTAAGTGTCTGAAGCTGGATTTGAACTGAGGTCTTTCTGACTGCACTGTACCACCTAGCTTCCCATAGAATTATTTTTACCTATTTCACAAAAAAACAAAGGTAAGAAAATTGGCATGATTTGCCCAAGGTCACAGAACACATAAATGTTTGAACCAGGACTGGAGCCCAGATTTCTCTTAAACATTCAAAATTCTTCCTGATACACTATACTTAGAAAACTCTAATATATAGTAATAAGTAAGTGATTTAAAGAAGAGTAATTATCAGACTTGGTAGTCAGGAAGACCTGGGTTCAAATCTATTTCTGACACACTAGCTGTGTGACACCAGGCCACTCACTTAATCCTGGTTATCTCAGTTTCCTCATCTGTAAAAATGAGCTGGAGAAGGAAATGGCAAACCATTCCAGTATCTTCACCACAAAAAACAAAACCAAAATGGGGGTCACAAAGAATCAAACAGAACTGACATGACTGAATAACAACAACAAAAGTGATCCTTCAGCTCTTACAGGCTCCAGACTGAATAGGTTAGCCAGAGCAGTCCACCAAGGTCGAAATTAATTCTCTGAGCTAATAGCAGTGGTTACCAGAGCAACCACAGCCAGGAGCAGGGGAGAGATGAAATGAAAAGACAGGTTCCTTCCTGGCCTCCACCCTAGTAAACAGACTTCAGGCACTTTAGCTTGTTTTGCCCTTTCAACATAGGACACAAGGGGAGGGTGGTTTGCTTGATATAGGCGTAGGATTTGTTTCTCTTCTGATGCTTCATTGAGGTCTTTTGTTGACCCTGAGTTCTCAAGGGTTGTGCCAGCAAATCCCAGCAGGTTCCACAGAGCTAAAAAAGCTTATATAGGCCTAGCAAGAAACTGCATGTGCTCTCTGAGATCCATCCTAGCTAAGGACTGATAGGTTCGTCACCAGTTGGCTGGCCCCCATGTAAAGCATTCTTTGGCAATGGAAACCTCATAGGCATCACAGCATTTGGAGCTAAAATAGATGGTAAACATCTTTCAGTCTGCCCTCCCCATTTTACAGATGGGAATCCAAAATCTATGATTCTGAATCCATTGTTGTTTCTGATGTATCTCCAGATATTGTGCTGAATAAAAATGAGCTGCGCTCCCTGGTGCTGGAATTCTTAGGAGTTCAAAGCTCTCTACCAAAAGAGTCCATGGATAGATTTCAGTGGAGGAGGTGTCTATGAACACAGAAACAGGAAAATGTTTATTTTCATAAACTTTTAACTGAAATTTAGCATTGCCTTCAATTAGTTAAAAACACTATTCTGAAAAAGTAGCCCATAGGTCTCATTAGAATGCCAAAGGAACCCAGCACCCAGAAAAGGTTAATAACCCTTACCTTAGAAGCACTGGCCAATAGATTTTGTGTCCATGGTCCTATTCCTCTTCTTCTACCCTAACAAATCCCCATTTATTTATCTACTTTTGTATTCATTCATTCATTCATTCATTCATTCATTTATCTATTTATTAATTTTTATTCATTCATTTATTCATTCAATTACTTATTTATTCATTTATTTATTTGTTTAGACATTTTCTCCTCCACTTATTTGTTTTTTTATTTCAATACCTTTCTCTTGAAAATTTTTAGCTTTTAAATGTTGTTATTTTTGTTAAAACATTTTGATTTTACATCACCTTCAGTCCCAAATATATCTCTCCTTCTTCCCCTTCCCAGTGTCCTGTTTCTTGGAACAAAGAGTAAAAAATAAAATAACATTTTTAAAAAGATGGGGGAACAGTTTAGCAAAAACAACCAGCCTTTCAACTGTCTGAGAGTATATGTCATAATTCTATTCTCATAGTCTTCAGCCTCTCTGAAAAGAAACGAGAGAGATTTTTCAGTTCTCTAAAGCCAAGTTTGGTCATTATAATTATACAACAAATAACTCTTCTTTTAAATATTCAGGGTTTTTTTTCCTTAAAATTTGTTTTTCACTAGGACTTTCCTATTCTCAAAAAGAGGCAGTAATGGTTACATGGGGCTCCAATCCAACAGGAAGATTTAGAATGGAAGTCCTCTAATCTCAGGGAAAACCAAAGCATTAAGCTTTGCTCACAATGTCACTTTGGCTCTATTGGACATAATTGTGGTCCCTTTTTGGTCTATGATGTGTCTGCCCTAAATTTTTATCTGGGATATTAAGTGTGACTAGAAATTACACTGGATAAATAACACACCATATAATCAATCAATCAGTAAACATTTATTAAGTACCTACTATGTACCAGTCACTGTGCTAAGTAATGAGAATGGGGGGTATGGCATCAAAAGGCAGTCCCTTCCCTCAAGGAGCTTACAATCCAAAGGGGGCAGACAATATGCAAACAAATATACACAACGAAAGCTACTTAAGAAACAAAGAAGAAATAATTTTAAAAGAAGGCAATAGAATTAAGAGCAATTGGGCAAGCTCTCAGCAGAAAGTGAGATTTTAGTTGGGACTTAAGGGAATCCAAGGAGGTTATAATATCATATTGTATCATATTATATTATATCATATCATATCACCTTATATTATATATCATATTATATTACATTATAGTATATGCCTACATATGATATACATTTATATATAGGTATATTACATACATGTATATATGTATGTATATATCCTATATTATATATCTCTATATTTTAGAGGACAATAATACCTTTCTGATCCACACCAATCAAATGTTGTTTTATATCCTGATATTTGGGGGTCTGGTTTTGCTGTTGTTGTTCAGTTGTTTCTATATAACCCCATCTGGGGCTTTCTTGGCAGATACTGGAGTTAAGTTTAACTTAAGCATCTCCTCTGTCTCTGAGCCCTCTGAGGGTAAGTACTCCAGGTATCACCATTTTCAGAAGAGAAAACTAAAACTGGGGAGGGTCGTATGATTTTCCTAAGGTCATACAAATGGCAATTTTCAGAATTGGGATTTTTAACCAGGATTCCCAGGGCTTCCCTGAATTGAATCCCCCACTACATCCCTCTACTGTATCTGCTAACTGCATGGGCGCCTTCCTTAGGGACCCTGTGTTAAAGGCACAGTTTGTTCTGACGCAGTCACGGGATTAGTTGCATTTGTGTCTTCACATATCACTTAATTCCTATTCTCCTAACAAGTTCATCTCCAGCCTTTTATCTGTAGGCACTATTCTGGGAAGCAGCTTTAAAAAAAAATGAATTCGGTAGACTAAGGATTTTAGAGGCAGATGGGAAATTAGAGATCATTTCCCTTCTCATTTTCCAGGTGAGGAAATTGTCTCAGGAAAGTTAGTGATTTCACCAACATCATACTCCTAGTTAATAATCAGGCAGATACTAGAACCCAGGTCTCTTTGCTCATCTGCCAGGGCATCACTCAGCAGTCATTGAGGTGAGCCTAGAATGAGAAATAGGCAGCAGTATCCCTTTTCCCTTCCCAGGACCTTACTTAAGGACTTAGGGCTACTCTGTGCTGTTTAACATCTTGGATAGGGCAGAGATAACACACTTATCAAATCTGCTGATGGTGTAAACCTGAGAGAGACAGCTTACACACTATGTGACCAAGTCTGGATCCAAAAAGATCTTGACAGCTATAAAGTATTAGGCAGAATCCAATAAGATAAAATTCAATAAGGATCAATGTAGAGTCTTATACTTGGGTTTTAAAAAAACTCCACAAATACAAAATGGAGGAGGCATTGTTAGACAGCAGTTTGCCTGGAAAAGGTCTGGGAGCTTTAGTGGACTGAAGGCTCAATGTGATACAGCAATATGGCAGCCAAAAGCAAAGACCAAAGTGATGTTGAGCTGCATCAAGAAGGGGATGCAGTGACTAGAGCACCAGCCCTGGAGTCAGAAGGACCTGAGTTCAAATCCGGTCTCTGACACTTAACACTTACTAGCCATGTGACCTTGGGCAAGTCACTTAACCCCAACTGCCTTGCCTTCCCCCTCCAAAAAAAGGGGGGAATAGCTCTCATGTATAAGGAATCGATACCCCCTTGTAACATGGCCTGGCTAGACCACACCTAGAGCACTGTGTTCAAGTCCAGCACCCATGAATGAAGGGCCTAGTGCCCATGTCATATGAGGGTAGGCTGAAGGAACTAGGCATATTTATCCCAGAGAAGAGAAGACTCCTAGCTCTCTCAAGTATTTGAAGGGTTTTCCAAGTGGAAGTGGGATTGAATCTGCACCATTTTGCCCCAAAAGGCAATGGGCAGAATTCTCAGAGGCAGATGTAGACTCAATGCCAACGAAAACTTGCTAACAATTAACTACCCAAAAAGCAGAATAGGCTCTTTTGGGAGGCAGCAGGCTTCCCCCAGTGTCGGGGTACAGGCCAAAGCCGAGACCTTTGCCCCTTACCCAAAAGAATGTGGGTTCCATTTGTCCGCCTGCCTGGAAAACCCCACCTAGAACTCTCCTTGAATTTCCCCACTTGATCTGGTGTTTGCCTGAGCCTATAAAGCCTTTAATCATCACTCCTTACCCTTAACCCTTATCTCCAGATCGCCTACTTCTGTTTCCCACCCAGGGTCCTATCTAAATCCCATTCTCTTGGTTCTGGGCTTTCTACCTCTTGTCACCCCAGCCTATAGGCCACTCCCATCAAGCCTCCAATCACTCCAGGCTACTTGGCCAACCCTAGATCCCTCCATAGTCTCTCTGTGTATAAGATCCACCTGGTTTCCACAAAAATGCTCAGATTCCCAGAGAGTCTGGTCAATATGGCAGATTTTTAATAAACCTTGTTTTTCTTTGATTGAAAGAAGGCTTGGGTTGAATTCATTTGGGCAGGAGCTTCGTGTCTCTATTTTGGGGTCCCAGCACCCCTAAACCTCAACACCTCCTTTGAGGTTCCCAAGAAGGAGGTGGACTTGTGGTGGGGATTCCTTTTCCTGGATGACTTAGGCTGCTAAGGTGCCTTCCAACTTAAAAAATTCATGATTTGGGGGCAGCTTGGTTGTGCAGTGAATAGAGCACTGGCCCTGGAGTCAGGAGGACTTGAGTTCAAATTCGTCCTCAGACACTTGACATACTTATTAGCTGTGTGACCTTGGGCAAGTCACTTAACCTCAATTGCCTTGCCCCTTAAAAAAAAAAATCATGATTCGGAAGGGCAGGGCCCCCACCACTGGGGGTTCATACACTCAAGCAAAGAGTGTATGAACCACTTGACGTAGATGTTGTATAGGGAATTCTCGTGCAGGTATTAATTGGAATAGATGCCCATTGAAGTCCTCTCTAACTCTGAATGTCTATGATTCTCCAATAAACTGTAAGTGGGTAGAGTGGAAGGGCTTTAGGCAAGTACTTCCTGAGCAAACTCTGGCCAACTAGTAGCAAATCCTGGCAATGGGACTATGGTGGCCTAATAACAATAATGATCGTTATAATTTATATAGTGCTTTTAGGATCACGAAGAACTTTATATATGATCTTCTTAAAGGACCTTAGTAGGTGCTATTATTAGACCCACTTTACACTTGAGTAAACTGAGGCTAGGAAAATGACTTACCAAGAGCCACACAGCTAGTGTCTGAGGCAGGATCTGAATTCAGTTATTCCTGATTCTAAGGTCTAGCACTTTATATATAGTATGCCACATAAATGTTCCATCATGAAACTAAAACAGCTGCTGGCTAGAACAGGAGTACTTTCTCTATGCAGACTGGAAAAGTCCATGGAAAGCACCACAACAAAACTATTGAAGTTCTTTAGAGATCTGTCAGCTGAAAGTTCTGCGGCAGAAATCTCGCATTGTTGGAACTATTCTGATTTTATGAAAGTTGCATGGAATTTTGAGTGGGAGGACTTGGATTCAAGCCTCCAGTCTGCCACCTGCTAATTGGGGAAGTAGAGTCACACAGTGTCTAGGAGGATGGACATAGCATCAAAAGACTTGGGGGAGAAGCCTGCTTGGGACCTTGCTAGCTCTGGGATCGTAGCTAAGTCCCTCACTCCTCTCACCCTCTTTCCTCATGTGGAGTATTAGGATAACAATATCCAGAGTACCTACCTCACAAGGATATTATGAAGATTAAAGGAGATCATGTAGGTGTGACAGAAAACTTTAAAGCACTACATGGATGTTTATTAATGCAAGGTTGTATCAGGAGTCTTAGTGTAGTTTTAAGCTCTTAAAGCTTAAGACTTTGGGGCTACTCCCATATTTCAATCCTACTAACTAAATATTTGATCAGTGATTAGTTTAATTGCATTGATAAGTACATATTAATATTGTCTTAATAATTGCTATTAATAATAATGTGTTGTCTAGGGATCACAGTTGGTTTCCTCATCTGTAAAATGGGAGAGTAATAGAGGTACTATCCACTTCATGGGGTTGTCATAATCAGTGGAGATAATATTGTGAATGTACTTTGTAAGGTGATATGTAAATATAGGGGTGTGAGAGAGTACTCCTTAACTACCACATGGTGCCCCAGGTAAGGTTATTCCAGGTTAAAGCTCTCTGTGAGTCTGCATCCCCTCAAAACCAGTTTACACACCCCTACCAATGTATCCATCTTTTCTAGTCAGTTGAAGGACACCATCAGTTCAAAGCAAAGTATGTAATGAAATAGCATACTAAAAAAAAAAAAAGTAGCAATAAAACATTTCCCCTCATAAACCTGAAGCACATTCTCCCTTAAATAGCCACACCATCTGTGGGAGGAGCAGACATGTGAAGGAAACATGTGGGAGAGCACAATATGGAACAAGTGGCCAGACCCTCACATGGAGCCAAAGCACATACATGAAAAGGAAACTCACATCACTTCCCATCCAGCTCTCTCTCTGGTCTACTCCGCCTTCCCATCAGCCCAAGGATGACTCTGTCCAGAAGCCTGTTTGATGATTGATGAGTCCCTCCTGGGGATCACCATATTTTGAGGACTTTGTCTATGCTTTTTCTTCCTCTAACAGAATGTATGCGTCTTGAAACTATAGACTGACTTGTTTGATCTTTTTTTGTATTTGCAGTACTTACAACAGTACTTGGCATATAGTAAGCACTTAATAAATGCTCTGCCTCCTAGTAATGACACCACAATGCTTCCCTCTGCTAACATCTGGTATATAGTCCTGCTAAATATGTAATCTCTTGATTATGCAACATGGGAGTCACTGGCACAAGGACCACCCAACATGGCGGGCTCTAAGAGCAAAGCAGAATAGAAGCAGCTCAAAGGAAATCCGAGATGTGCGGATTTAGAGAATCCGCCCCAAATGTTCACATGGACTATTTGTACCCAACCTGTGGTGGAACATTCCGAGCTCATATTGGTCTCATCAGCCACAGCTGGACACATTGAAATTTGACTCTGATGTCATTTTGGTCCTCTTTGAGAACAAAGGCAAATAACCAACTGACCAAGCTCCTCTTATTATCTGGTCTCTTCCAGTTGTGGAAGATATAATGATATTGGTAATAATATTGAATATGGTAAATATAAATAATAAATTAAAATATATTATTAATGATAATTAGATATTCATATTAAGCCTTAATAGTAAGTATTAATAATAATATGTGATCTGGGGAAAGACACTACAATTCTCAGCCTCGGTTTCCCCTCTGAAGGAAGCACGTTCTCTGCTGGCTATTGACCCCTGGGGGCCTCACATGGCCATTGGTTGGTGCAGTTGCATGAGTTTTGTGGTGTCTTTCAGAAACGGTGCCACTAGGCATGAGGTGATGGAGTATCTCTCTAGGTTCTAGGTTCCGACTAAATTTAGAAGGAATTTGGCTAAGGATAATGGTCTACCACTGTTGATTTAGCTTATAGCACCAAGACTTTTCCACTAGAACTCAGTTGATCTTCTTCAAGGCAAATCTGACTGTACACATGCCCTTCACTATTCCACCCCCTCCAGAGACTCTACAATCCAAGGACACTGGCCTCCTGGATGTGCCTCCTACAAGATACTCCATCTCCTGACTCCCAGTATTTTCTTTTTTTTAAAAAAACTTATGGAATAAAACAAGCCTTTCCATAACATAGTATAATAAAAAAGATGATTGCACAAGAAACTGCAAATCTGTTATGCACAACTTGCTATGCCATTTAAATGTATAATAAAGTTATCATGTACATTTCCTTTTTTTCTCTCTCCCTACCCTAGAGATGGCTGCCATTAGACACAAGTTGGCATGTGTGTAGTATACATACATAGACACATACAAATATGTGTATATACATATACATACATATATGTGTAAAATTATTCTATACATATTCCTATTTATCAGGTTTTTTTCCTGGATGTAGATAGCATCTCCCTTCCTATGTCCTTTATAGTTAATTTGGGTATTTATTATAGTCAAAATGACTTATTCACTCAAAGTCTTTCTTAAAACAATATTGCTGTTACCATGTACAATGTTCTCTTGGTTCTGCTCATTCACTCTTCGTTATTTCCTGGGTATTTTCACCAGCTGTCTCCCATGCTTGGCACTCCCTCCCTCCTCATCTCCATCCCTTGTTTTTCCTGTCTTCCTTCACATCTCAGCTAAAGTCTCACCTTCTGCAGAAAGCCTTTGCCATTCCTCCTTCCTCTCAGTGCCTTCCCTCTTAGCTCACCTATAGTTTATACTGTTTATAGCTCCTGATTACATGTAGTCTCCTCCATTAGACTGGGAGCTCCTTGAGGCTGGGGGGAAGAGCGGGGCAGAGATTGGCTTTTTTTTTTTGTATTCCTACTGCTTAGCAAAGTGTCCAGAACATAGTAGATCCTTAATAGATGCTTGATGACTTGATTTGATTTGATTTTTTTCTTAAAGGCAGCCAAGTGGCACAGTGGAGATAGTCCTGGAGTCAAGAGGATCACAGTTCAAATCCATCAGATAGTAGCTGTGTGACTGAGGGCAAGTCCCCATTAAAGTTGCCCATTGCCTCCAAATAAAAAGAAAATTTAAAACAAATTTTAAAGGCAGCCCCTTCAGACATCTAGTCACTGAAATAAGAAAAAAAAACCTAAGGTAATATACTTTTTTTTTCTTTTCTTAAAATTTTATTTGAGACTCAAGGACCAGAACAGAAATATAGAATAAAGAAACAAAAACATATCACAAACTTAAAAACTGAAACTCAAATATAAAGAAAAGGAAAGAAAAGCATGCAGTGTGCATAGTAGAACATAAAAGAGGATTCAAAATACGTAAAAATAAATTTTCATTTCAAGAAAGCCTAAATGATAAATAAAACTCATTGTGTTGAGAATTGTCCATCTTTTCTTTGCTTCCTTGTAAGTTTTCTTTTGTTCTCTGCTGTGCACTTTTTAACTTTAGGGTTTTTTCCCCTCCCCCCAACCTCCCCCAAAAAGGCCACAATAAAGTTTAGATTATTTTTTGCTTTTTGGAGGGCAATTGGGGTTAAGTGACTTGCCCAAAGTCACATGGCTAGTTTTTGTGTTAAATGTCTGAGGCTTCATTTGAACTCAGGTCCTCCTGACTCCAGGGCCAGTGCTCTATTCACTGTGACACCTAGCCTCCCCTAGTTTTTATATAGCTATGGAGAAATACATACATATATGCATACATATATAGACATACTTTCCCAAACATACTCTCCTCCTAATTTTTCTTCTCATGTTTGTGATATCTTTTGTTTCCCATCCCTCCTGCCCCCTCTACTTTACTTCTACCCACTTCCCTGCCCTCCTATGACTTGCCTACCCCCCTCCAAGGATCCCTCCCCTATCCTCCCATTCCCATAAATCTAAAGATCTTTCTATACCCCCTTTTACCTATTCGCTCATCCTCCCCTCTAAAGATCCCTCCATTGTCCTCTCCCCCCTCCTTATGCCCCTACGGTTTTATTTCTTCTGAATTTAGAAGACTTTTATACTCTTTTAAATACATACGTATTGTTCCCTCTTAAAACCATTCCCGATAAACGTAGGTTACCAGAACTACCAGCCCTCCTCCCCATCTAATTCCTCTGTATCGATTCTTCCTCTTGCATCTCATTTCTATAAAATAATTACTCTTTTTAGTTGCTCCATCTAAATGGTTTTACTTTTTAAATTCATATCATACTCAGGCTTACCCCAATCTTTCTTATGAGCTACCCAATTATTACTAAGAATCTTAACTTGTGGAACTGAATGTTGTAAACTAAAAGTAAATAAATTTTTAGAAAAAGAATCTTAGACATACCTTTTACTTTTTACATAGATAACTAGTATAATTTTTCTTCCCAAGTTGGCGGGGGGGAAGGATCTCTATTTTTCAGCTTTTCAGGCAACAATGGACGTTTCCTTACCAGGCTGAGTCCTTACTCTAAACACCAAGCTGTTCAGTCCACAACACCCAAGCCACCCCTAGCTAACTAGGGTCTTCAGGGATCAATCTTTTTTTAACTATATTTCCCACTAACAGAAGGCAACATCTCCTTTAGAAGTCTCAGTCAGACTTAGGAGCAGAAAGTCTATATAGCTTCCTGTTCATTTACATGCTTCCCTTCCAGCAAAAAGTCCACAGCTTTCTAGATTTAGGGGCCCCCTAGTTCCTCACCCCCCACATAAATGAATGGCAGGAGCAATAGGAACTGAGGACAGGCCCAGGGGCAAGGCTGCTGTCTTCCTGGTTCTAGCTGAATTCCTGGCCCTTTAATATGTATATGCGGTTGACTAACCTTTTCCAGACTGAGAGCCTGACCTACATCAATGTAAGCTATTATTATAGAATGGCTGTCAAATGCAAGCTACATAAAAATACTAAGAATTCACCACCAGCGTCCCTTGCCACACAAAGGCCTGAAGAAATTCAAAAGGGACGGAAGCGAATATAAAAGGGCCCCAACGTCAGGAGCTATGACTTTTCATTAAAGGTGCCAAGGAAGAGGAAACCAAGTAGACTGGCAGGACGCTATGCCCTGCCTTTGGGGCTCACCTGCTCCCAGCTACAGGACCTAAGGACAGTGGCCCAAAGATACCACAGGAAGACGTTGCTGGCCTTGTACAAAGTGCTTCGAAGGGGTAATAGGCTTATCTACCACATGCCTAACAGACACACACACACACACACACACACACACACACACACACACACGGTATAAAAGCACATAGACCATCCACAAAGCACTGTGGTCATCTCTGGGGACCACTGCCCTGTAGAGCCTTCTCGTCCTTTCTAACTCTGCCCACTTCATTGACCTGGATACAGACAAGAAGGGCAAACTCTCCTGGTAAAAGACGCCTCTCTAGTCTGCCACAATCCCACAGGGCTTTCAGATCAGACAGCTGTGTACATGGAACCGGGAAGTTTTCAAAAAGAAAGCTAGAAAGATGAAAGGAAAGGGAAAGTAATGGCCTTGGGAGAAGGCTTCCCAGGTGTCATGCCCCGATCACAGCAGTCTGCCAAGTGTGAAGCCTTCCCTCCCCTGTCTGTGATATCTAGCTCTTGATAGCTGAGGTACCAGCACTTTGTCCTTATGCATGGTTTGGGAACCACACAAATTTACACTCTTCTAGTCCCCGCAGATTGTACCCATCTTTAACAGGGAACAGCAGCAGCAGATTAGAGATCAATCTCCCAGCAACGGACCAGTGAATAATCCAGAGATTCAGATGTTAAGGAAAAATACCCTTTCTGGTCATGTGAAGGTCAAGTTATTAACCTGAGTTATAACTTGCTTTCTTGGAACTAGGAGCCAAATGAAGGTAGAGAAGAAAGGATGACTTGGTGGCTTAGCTTGGACTGCAGGTTTTGAGACTGCTTTTAATGCATTTTTTCTGACTTCATCCTGCCTTTCTATTTTAAGTCAACTGTCCATTTTCACTACTTCTATGTGATATCATTTAATTAACAGTAAAACAGCTTGATCTTTTGAAGAAGACATTCAGAGGGATTGAGAACTAGGAAGCATTAATTGGAAAAAACTAAAGCCAAATTGGGCTTTAAAAGCTGGGAAATAGCAAGGGGGGTACACTAGGGCCTTGTTCCAGGCCAGGGGTCTTTGTAGCCTAAGAAAGAAGAAAAAGTAAAAAATGATTCCAAGGTTTCAAGCTTATGTAACTGGGTGGGTGGTAAGTAACAGAAAGATGGGGATTGAGATATGAGGCAATTTAGGGTTCAAAGAGGATGATCAGTTTTGAATATGTTAAAAATTTGAGGTGCTGGGGTGGCTAGGTGGTACTGTGAATAAAGCACTGGCCTTGGAATCAGGAGGACCTGAGTTCAAATCCAACCTCAGACACTTGACACACTTACTAGCTGTGTGACCTTGAGCAAGTCACTTAACCCCAATTGCCTTGCCTTCCCCCCTTCAAAAAAAAGACACAACCCTACTACCCTTTGACCTATCAATCCCACTACTGGGCATATAACACTCAGGAAGGTTAAAGACAAAAGAAAATTTGCACAAATACTAGACTATTTGTAGCAATACCTTTTTGTGTTTGCAAAAAACTAGAAACAGGGGATGCTCATTGATTGAGGAGTAGCACAACAGCCACACTTTATGAATATGATGGAATGTTTGTGTGCCATGAAAATGAGGAACATGAGGAATTTGGAGAAGCATGGAAAAAACCTGTATGAACTGGGGTAGAATGAAGATACTGGAACTGGGAGAACAAAAAAATAAGTAAATAAATATACACACACATAATCTCTGTGTCTGTGTGTAAAAGGAATCAAACAATGTAAACAGGCCCAGCCCTGAAGGGTAGCAGGAAGTAAGTCAAATGCAGGGAAGGCCCACAGTGCCCTCCACTCTAGATAAGTAAGGGATTATGTGCAGAGAACGTCCCACAGACATTTAGATATGACCAAGGACAGTCTTCGATTTTTCTTGGTTAAAAAATTGGGCTTCTTATTGTTCATCCTTCAGTTTCAAGGATGACCAGTGACGTCATGATGTTGGAATCAGAGTCCAGCATGTTCTGTTTGCTGTGACTGATCAGACTCGTGAGTGTGCAAGACACTACCACAAATGATTCATTAGGACCTTTAGAGTGAAGGCTGCTCGGGATTAGCACAGCTCGTGCTTTCTTTGCACTTCCACAATTTTGCTTTGCTGGGGGCCTTCGGTGCCTTCTTTGACACAGACGTGCCCTGTTGGGCGATCCTGTGTCAGCATCTCCCGTGTCTCATAGTCAGTATTAAAGCTCTTCAGAGATACCTTGAGAGGGTCCTTGTGCCACTTCTGACCACCATGTGAGCACTTACTGTCTGGGAGTTCTCTATGATAGTCTTCTGAGTAAGCTCGAGCTTGGCATTTGAATGATATGGCTGGCCCATCTGAGTTGCACGCTCTGCAGTAGAGTTTGAATGTCTGGCCGTTCAGCTCAAGGGAGGACTTGAGTCCAGTATCTTCCTTTGCCAGGTCATCTTTAGGATATTCAAGGGGAAGTGGTTTTGTTTTCTGGCATGCTGCTGACAGACTGTTCAGTTTTCTCAGGCATACAATGAGGTCAGTGCAAAGGCTTTGCAGATTTTTAATACCTCTTCTCTCCCACACTTTCTTTCTGAGCCTCCCAAGTACTGAACTAACCCTGGGAATATGTGCATCAATCTCATCATCTAGATGGACGACCCTGGACAGTGAGTATACTGCCAAGGCAAATGAACTTATCTGTAGCATACAAAATTTCTCCATTTACTGTGACCAGTGGGTCCATATATGGATGGTGTGGTGCAGGCTGGCAGAGGCCTCTGTTTTCTTACATTGATTGTCAGGCCAAAATGAGCACATGTGGCAGAGAATCAATCCATATTCTGTTGTACCTCAACCTCAGAGGCTACACTGAGTGCACAATCATGAGTGAATAAGTTTTGCACTAATTTCCTTCCACTTTGGTCTTTGGATTTTTACAAAGGCCTCAGTATTGAGAATCATGTATGTATTAAAAAAAAGAAAAGAAAAGCTAGATGGCTCAATGAATAGAGTCCTGGGTCTGGAGTCAGGAAGGTCTGGGTTCAAATACAGCCTCAGACACTCACTAGCTATGTGACCCTGGGCAAGTCACTTAACCCTTTGTTTGCCTTAATCCAATGAAAAGAAAATGGTGCACCTCTCCAGTGCCTTTGCCCAGAAAACCTCATGGACAGTATTATGGTCCACAGAGTCTTTAAACAACAAAAATGTATGAAAAACACAAAGCTTCAATAAAACTTGTTTTAAAATTACAATTGAAGCTGTGAGAAGCAGGCAAAAGAGGTCTAGAGGGACGACAAGAGGACGGAAGACAGAGCCTGGGAGGATAATCCACACTTAGAAAGTGGGAGGTCATTGATGAACTAATGTAGAAAGCCAGGAGGGAACTGGGCTGGAGGAGAAGTGAGATGAACTAGATCATGAGATACAGAAGGAGGGGGCAGGAAGCAGTTTTTCATGCCATAGGAAGGTTGAGGAAGAGGAAGACTGAGACAAGGTCCTTGGATTTGACAAAGAGGAGATGCTGGGGTCCTCTCTCCCGACTGGATGTGTTGTTGTGGCCGTTCATCCTTCATTCTCCAGGACCCCTAACATCAAGTGTGGATTAAAATGAGGCTGTGTGGTCGTGAGGAGGCAAAGACTAAGTCCTCAGAAGCAGAAACGTCCAGACTTCTATCTCCCCACGAAGGAGCCCAGAGGCACCTGCAACACTCCCAAGTGCACATATCTTTGTGGTAAATAATCCTTTACAAAAGCTCAAATGAAAATGATAGTTGTTAACCTTTGAGAAAGTGGTTTCTGTAGAGGGGAGAGGTTAGAGATCCAGAGAGACAGGCTTCAGAGGGAAGTAGAGGTAATGAATAAAACCTAATCTTTTTTGGAGATAAAAGAGGGGGGAAAGGAAAGAAACAGTATGGAATAACTTGAAGGGGATGGTGGGATCAAGAGGAAAAAAAATTTTTTTTAAGAGAGAGAGGATATTTGAGTATGTTTGTAGCAGCCTACTGGTAGATAGAGAAAGATCAGCATTAAGGGATAAAAGGATCTCTCTTCTTTCCTTTTTTTGTCTTAAAAAAAATGCTATTTGTTATATGGGAAAGCTCTCTGGGAGGTACAATAGGAGGATACAAGAGAAAACTAATAGTGATATAAAAAATCAATAAAAATGTATTCTTTATAAAGAGATCATAGGATCACAGATTTAGTGCTGGAAGGAATTATCTAGTCCAAGCAGTCTTAGCCATTTTTGTGTCATGGACCCTTTTTGCAGCCAGGTATTGCCTACAGACCCCTTCTCAGAATAATATTTTTAAATACATGAAATAAAATACAAATGAAAGCAATTAGATTGCAGTTGAGTTATATATACATACGTGTATGTATATATGTGCATACAGATACATATATACATATTATACATACATGCACACATATATTTACACAATACATGTGCATAGACATATAGATATACACACATGCATACCTATACGTGTGTGTGTGTGTGTGTGTGTGATGTGTGTGTGTAAAATACAAAACAAGTTCCTGGACTCCAATTTAAGAACTCCTTATCTAGTGCAACCCCCAGGAATACCTAGGGAGGCTAAGTGATTTTACAAGGTCATACAGGTAGTAAGTGACAGAGTCAGGATTTAAAGCCAGGTCCTCGGACTCCAAATCCAACAGGCTTTCCACTCCATGATTCTGACTTCCAAGGAATGATTGATGGGGTAAGCTCCAGGAGGAGACAGGATCAAGGGCACAGGCAGAGAGGGCTTAGGCTTAGCAAAGAGAAGGGCTAGTTTTTCCTTCTAGGATGGAACAAAGAAAAGAGAGAGATAGAGAGATAGAAGGTGGTCTCAAGACCTGGAGAGGAGAGATAAGAGAGCTCACAATGAATGGCCTCAATCTTCTCAGCAAAGTAGAATAATGACTGAGGGGGCAAGGGCTTCCCCTTGGAGAAGGGACCTTTGGGGACTTGAGGAGAGATAAGTCTGGGAGCAGCTGATCTAGGGAGTGTGAAGAGGAAGCAGAGACAAACAAAAAGATTGCTGTGCAGCAGCGAGGGCCCAAATGAGGTTACAAAATATAAATCAAGAGTAGATCCAGGCTGCTCGGTTTCCTGATTTCTACCAGCAGCCTTCAGAAGCTCAGAAGTTCAATGCCTTGGCTATAATATGATTCCTCACAGCAGGCCTGTGAGGACCCTGGTGGTATTGTTAGTCCTGTTTTAAACTGAGACTCTGTGAGATTAACCCACTTTTCCCAAGTCCCCCAGCAAATCAGTGGTAGAGCTGTGGTAGCCAGTATTCCCAAGAAAGGAATGTTAAAGAAAATCCCTCAGAGGCTTGGTGTGAATAGTTTCATGGCTAACACAATGCATCTGTAAATGAGGGGGGCTGGCTAACAAGAGCATTCATTAAAACTGCTCCAATGGCCTGAGTTTCCAGTGACCCCATTAAACATCTGACATAATCCATTCATACATAAAAATCAGGGCAGGGGAATGATGTCAACCCCACAGGATGTGTGTCTGGGAGAGCGAGTTTCCATAAAAATCCAAACAGGAACAGAGCAGTAACAGGGTTCATGAGGAGGTTTTGGCCTGGGTCATTTTTTTGGCTTCTGAAAATGATCCCCGGGAAAAGATTTTCTTTCTGACACATTTGGAGGCTCCCTCAGAATCGAAGAAATTAAGGAGAGAGAAGGCCTCCCAAGTCACTCTGCTGACCACCCGGCTAGTGAAAGCAGGATTGTGCTGGAAACCATACATGCATATCAGTGCTTTCCCCAGCTGGGCTTACTGAGAGGGGGCAGGTCAAAGACCTTGGCAAAGAATCCAAGCCCACAGTCACCACCTTCACTTCTTATACCCGCAACTGCCCCTGTGCTGAATAAGGGGGGGTGGGCAAACGTGAACACAGTAACACCCTCTCAACACTTCAGAAAAGGAAGGAAAGACTCCAAGTTTTAAATAACTCACAAAGCAGAATTCCTGCTCCTTCCCATGGGAAACTATTCCATAAGCTAATAAACATGACCATTAGGAATCTCTCTCTCTCTCTCTCTCTCTCTCTCTCTCTCTCTCTCTCTCTCTCTCTCTCTCTGTTTCTCTGTCTCTCTCTCTCTCTGTTTCTCTCTCTTTCTCTGCGTCTCTGTCTGTGTGTGTGTCTCTCTCCCTCCCTCCTTCTCCTCTCTCTTCGTTTTTCTCTCTCCATCTCTCTCCTCTCCCTGTCTCTCTCTCCCTTTTTCTGTCTCTGTTTCTCTCTCTCTCTCTCTCTCTCTCTCTCTCTCTCTCTCTCTCTCTCTCTCTCTCTCTGTCTTTCTGTCTGTCTCTCTGTCTCTGTCACCCTCCCCCTGCTCCCACTTCCCATGACTGGATTAGCCATCTGTAGATGCTGACATGCTAAATATTTTTTCAGGATGAATTTTTTATTTGAGTGTTAGATTCACTGCACATACCCACCCTTTTAAAAGAGAAAATGGATGCTTTAATTGTTTAAATTAACACTTTATTTATGCCTTTTATTTTTTACATTAGTAATTTTCTCATAGACTCACCCCTTTCTTCATCAGCCCCACTCTCCCTCATGAGCTTTCTCTTGGTAATTAAAAAAAAAGCAATTAAGCAAAACTGATCAACATAACAACTATGTGTGATAGTGTAAAATGTTCTGTACCCATAGTCTTCCACCTTTGCAAGGAAATGTTACACACACACATACACACACACCCTTCATAAAATGACCATTGAGAAACCTAGTAGGATTTGTATGAACAGACTCAAGAGTTAAGTGAAAAGAACCGATGGAGAAGTTTCTACAATGACTTCAAGATTCTAAAGGAAAAAAGTGAAAGACTCAGGATTCCTCAATTCAAAGACCCACCAGGACTCCAGAAACCCAGTGATGGAACACGTTTCCCATCTCTCCACAGAGATGTAAGAGACTAAAGAGACAGAGGGAGACGTCCCTTTATGCCCATAGCTGCTGTTTAGATTTGCTTTACTTGACTGTGCTCATTTGTTCCATGGAACGGCAATTTAATGGGGGGGAGGGGGCACAAAAAGAAGAGTAATGATAGCAATACAGAAGAAAAGAGGGACAAAAACTTCAATGAAGCATTTTTTAACATACAAAAGAAAACAGAAGGAGGGTTGGAGTTAAATAGGGACAGGTGGGACAACTTTAGGACTGACATGAATTTATGCTTTTTTTTTTTTTGGAGGGGGGAAGGCAGGGCAATTGGAATTAAGTGACTTGCCCAGGGTCACACAGCTAGTAAGTGTTCAGTGTCTGAGGTCACATTTGAACTCAGGTCCTTCTGACTCCAGTACCAGCACTCTATTCACTGCATCATCCAGCCACCCCTAGACGCATGAATTTATTATGTACCTTTTTTAAAAAATGAAGATGTACATAATGGAGATTGATGATTTCTGTTCTTTGAATCTGGAAATGTTCGTATTTGTTGGCATTTGTCAAGTAACAAAACCAAAAAAATTATTTTAAAAAGGCACTGTACAAGCAACATTTCTGTTCTTTAAAAAAAATAAAAAGACAAAATGAAGTTAGTTTCTTAAATGGGAAGTCTGCCAGATAATCAGTCCGTTTCATTTTTTGTTCATTGTTGTTCTTTTTCCTCTCTGCGGTTTCCAAAAATGTCATTGGCTAAGTTTTAAAGTTTATAGAAATATTTCTATAAATATTTTTTCTCCCATTTAGGATGTTTTAAATTTGAATGACTTGTTATAAAGATAGCAAGAGTTATGGAAGTCTTTGCTGCCTGCCAGCAAAACTTTGTGGAAAAACTGACTAGGGAAGGAACTTCTAACGAACAGAGAATACCAGACAGCTTCCCACCTCCATAGGTCTAGGGAGCCAGAGTGGAGCTTCCTGTCTGCCATTCACTCATTGGGCAGCCCAGTATGTACGTTTGGGGTGGGGTGGAAGGCAGAAACAGACTCATGGAGAGAATGATAATAATAAGCAGCTATGTCACTGGTATGATGTGACCTCGTTCCTTTCCCCTTCCCTAAAGTATCTTGCCTCCTGAAATCTGAAATTTCATTATCAGTACTCAGTTCTTTTAGATTAAGTATTTTTCTCTTAAAAATGCTAATAACAAGGATTGAATATAACATCTAGTATCTAGTATCTTCTAATATCTAACCAGAGGATTAACTTGGGTAGGGTGATTGGACCTTTGCTACACAGTGCCTACTTTAGAAGGGTACAGACAGCCATTAAAATCCTTCAGTAATAGTAACAAGGTTTAGCACAAAGTGAGCCAGATTAATAAGACAAAATAGGATAAAATAAAATAAGATAAAATAGTAGGCTGAAGAGAACTCCTTCACCTTCCTCAGTTCTTCCCTCCTCCCTCTTTACACCGATAGATACTTACAGCCTGGTCTCCATCACCGTTGTTAGTACAATTCAACAAGCTTACTCTGTTCCAGACCCTATGGCAGGTGGTACAGATACAAAGACAGAAACAAAAGTGCAATCCTTTAAGATTACATTCCACCAGGAGGAAGCAAAATGTGCGGAGGGGATAATACACGAGATAAACACAAAGTCATTTGAGGAGGAGAACACTGAGAGTTGGAGAAATCAGGAGAGGCCTCTATCTCCCCCACCCTCAATCTAGGGTGCATTTTGTGCTGCTTGAACTGGGCATATTTTGGGGGTGCTTGGTTCTGGTTAAAGAAAAAATTCTTAATTATAGCCCTGTTTCTATCACCTTGGAGGGAAGACATTTATCCTACCATTGTCCTCCTTAGCCAAAAATATTCTTAGCAGCCTGAGAACAAAGCCAGGGAAACGCCATTTGCAGAAAGAGTGGCAGGTCATGCAAACATAAAGAGGAATAAGTCTTAAAGGTATGTGGGCATGGGAGGTGGGAGGATACATTATACAAGAAATTCATTGATGTTCAGTAGAATGTTAGAGGTATAAGGGACCTCAGAGACTATCAAGTCCTCAGAGATACTGTCTGTCTCTTTGTCTATCTCTCCCTCCTTCCCTCTCTCCCCCCACACACATTTACATTCTCTCTCATACACACATACATATGGTATATATGTGTATACACATATATACATATATGCTCTCTTCTCTCTCTCACTCCCTCCCTCTCTCCCTCTCTCTGTCTCTGTCTCTGTCTCCCCCTTCCTTCCCTCCTGTGTTTCTCCCCTCCTTTCTCTCTCTCTCTCTCTCTCTCTCTCTCTCTCTCTCTCTCTCTCTCTCTCTTCCCTTCTCTGTATCTCTGTCTCTCCCTCCCTCCTTCTCTTCTTCTGCTTCCCTCCCTCCCCCCCCCCACACTTTGTAGATAAGGAAATCAAGCCCCAAAGAGATGCAACGTCATTCCCAAATTGGCATAGCTAGAACATGAATCCAGGGCTCTTGGCTTGCAGTCTAGGTCAATTCCCCCTATAGCCCCTTGCCTCTTTGCCTCTTTTCATGTTTATTTTCCTAAAATAGTATAATTTATAGACATTCCAAAACACAGAATAGCATAAATTACCCAGAGAGAAGTTGCTAGCGCAGGTGCCCACTGACTTCTATTCCAGATATTCCCTTGCAGAAACTTGTTGAAAGGACCCATTTTCAGGAGATGCTCTCTCTTTGTGGCCTTTGGCATTCACCACTTCTCCCAAAGGCTCTGGGCCCTGTGTTAGCAGAAGACTCATAGACTACACCCTATTTCAATTTCTCTGTCCTCTTGGGAAAGCTTGTGCCAGACATTCTGGGCAGGAGCAAGCACATAAAGTCAGGGCAGGGGGCACATCTTGGGCTGGGATGAAGGGAGACGTCTGCTCCCAGAAAGCATCTTGGCCATCTGCACAAAGGACTTCTCAGGGCTCCAGGGGAAGGGTATATTTATGCTCCCTCCTAACATGCTGCTTTGTAACCAATTTCTCCCAACAAGCAGGCTGGCTGCCAGCAGGAAAGTAAAGATGTGAGTTGGCAGGAGGCTTTCCAGTCCTCCCTGAAAGCCCCTTTGGGACTGATGCGAGATGATAAAGCTCAACCAAGTGGGCCAGGTAGAGGGGGATGAAGGCACACTCATTCTAGAAAATGGTTCATTTTGTTTCCTTCTCTTAAGCTAAGGGACATCAGCTGTACCACTTCCAACAATTCAACTCTTGGAGAATTTGCAATATGGAAGGAAGCTTCTGTACTGGGAGCCAAGGTATGTTAGCCCACTGGAGAGAGAGAACATGGTGGGGCAGCAACCTGGCTCACACCAATTAGAAGGTTAACTTCCTAGCTTAAAGAATGGGAGAGTAAACAAGTTTCTTGAAGAACCTCAAGCAGAAAAGGGGCAACAACAGTTGTTTAAAAAATGGAAATCACAAATTTGATGCTATTGTATTTAACTGATAACCCTCAAGTTCTGTTATTGCTCAAGAATGGAGAAACTCTGAGCATACGCCATTCGCTGTCAAACATAATCACTGTACCAATGGTTTTGCTTGTTTTAAGGGTGGAGAGCAAGGAAAAAGGTTAAAATGAGGCAGGAGAGAGGAAGCAAATGCAATGACTGAGGTTGTCTGGAAAGTAGTTTGCAATTTTGCTCCCAAAGTAACTAAAATATGCACACCCTTGACCCAGTGATACTTCAATGGGGTCTATATCCCAGAGATCAAAGAAAAAGGACAAGGTCCCATATGTACAAAAATGTAGATGGCATCTTTTTATTTTCTTTTGGTAGGGGCAAGGAACTGGAAACTAAAGGGATGTCCATCAGAATGACTAAAATTATGGTATATTCATGTAATAGAATACTATTAATTATAAGAAATGACAAAAGAAATAAGAGCTCAGAAAAACCTAAGAAAACTTGGTTGAACTGATACAGAACGAAGTGAACAGAACCAAGAAAACAATTTATACAACAACAAGAACATTGTTCAGACAAAAAACTTTGAAAGACAAGAATTCCAATCAAGGCAGTGATCAACCACATAAGTTGCTTGAGATCAAGGGACTATCATTTTCCTTTCTTTGTATCCTAGTGCTTAGTATAATGCCTATCACATAATAGATATTTAATACATGTTTACCGACTGACTAATTACACATCCACCTCCTGAAAAAAGAAGTGATAGGCTTAAGGAGGAAAATAGAACATATATTTTTGGAGGTGGAAAATAGCAGGATTTCATTTACTATGCAAATTTTGTTGTAGGGATTTTTTTTTCTTTTAAATTGGGGAGTTAGGAGAGAGAGGAAAATAAATGTTTATTAACTGACAAAATTAAATTAAAACAAATAAAAAAAGATTGTGAGGAAAAATAATGAACGAGTTGGAAGAGGAAGAAGGAGGAGGAGAGAGAGAAAAAGGGAACATTCAGAGAGCTGGCATCAAGCACTAAAAACCAAAATATTTCCATGCTCCCCAGATCCTAAGATTTTATCAGAGTGGGAATTTCTCCATTGACATAGATTGCACTCCCCACACACTCAACTTGTGAGTTGTGAGTCTCTGTGAGTTTCAACAACTGAAAAATTCATCACCTTGCTGTCAATCTTCTGGAAAGAAGCCTCTCTCAACTTACCCGGTCTGGTCCTTGGACAACAGATACACAATCTATCACTGGGCCCATAAGTAAAGTTTTTCCAGTTTGGAGGACCCTCTTGTCAGTTCAGTGACATATGGGAGAAAAACTTTCTCAAATAAAAACCAAAATAAGACAAAACAACCCTGTCTGGTCAGTAAAGTAAATAACAAAGACAGAAATGTAATCTGCTAAGAAGTGGACCAGATCCAGAGATCACAAGGGTCTACAAACTGCCTGCAAATCAGTCCTTCCATTTTTCTTCAACCTTTGGGCAGCACTTTCTTGGATGCCTTCCAGTGCCTCTTCTTCCTTCTTCCAAGACTTTAGGTGCTCCAGTTGGAAGAGCTGTTCTGGTTCAGTTAATCAGCAGAGAAATGAATCAGACCTCACTCAGCATAGCCTTACCTTCCAGCCAGACTGTGGCACCAGCATAAATGCTTATGGAAGTGAAAGGACCAAATTATCAGAAACAACTTGAGGAAAAACCACAAGACAGTCATTATGCTTATTGGTGCTATAAATCATAAACTAGTTCCAATTCCCAGAGCACCCCTCTCCTCCTTGTCTAACAATACTGTCCCCTTGTCTGACATTTAGTATGACTCCAGAGCCCTGGAGCACAAAACCTGTGGAGTTCTCCTGATGTGACTGCTCACTTTCAAGTGTTTCAGGAGCCCAAGGGGTTCCCTCCAAAAAAAATGGTTCTAGCTCTTGGCTCAAGAAGACCTAAATTCATCATGTGGGGAAACCTGGTCCCTAAAAGAGGCATCAGGCTCTTTATTTTTTTTTTTAACTCTCTGGTTTGTTATAACTCGCCCCACCCAAAGTTCTCTATAATAAAGCTGAGTTATGGTTCTCCAAAAGAGATGAATAGGGTCCCTTGTAGAAAAAGTACTCCACTGCACATAGATATTAGATATTGGACAGCTACTTATTTCTTCTACCACAAAAGCATTACTTAAAACACAAAAGACTCATAAGTAAATAAAACAAGTATTTAAACATAAGACAGTAATTCATTACTGTCAACATACTCTCCCATAAAAGTAAAAGTGTTTTGTGGGACAACCGAACTTTTTTTCACTTTATCCTCTGATCTCTGTTGTTTGGACAATTCACAGGTCCAGATCTCTGACATAGTCAGGGCATTTCTGGGGCTTCTTAGTCCTTTCAGAAACTCATGAGGTAGCCATCAAGGCTGGAGATGTTCATCTCTCAGGAGATGATCCCAGGACCATTATTCAGTCTAACTGTGCTTTGAGAAAGAAACACAAATCAGAAAAGATTGTCAAAGACTTGAGGTCCAGTCTGAGGATCATCTAAGCAAGCACATGTTTTTGCTGTCATATCATGTCACTATGTCCCTGGGGTGGGAATAAAGAGAGAAAAGAAAAAGGGATAGCTGGGAAAGCCCCAGAGCTGTAGGGTCAAAAGCAAGTAAGGAATGGAAAGGAGAGTCCTTATCTTTTCCTTTTATAGACTACTGAGTTCATGCTTCTTCCTAGCTCAGTCAGCAAGTATCTTTAATAGAGCTTTGAATTCTCAGAGACCACAAGTCCTACAGTGTTAAACCAGAACATATTGCCTTCCCTAGGAACCCAGGATCTGTATGCCCAGCTCCATGAGAAGTGTTCTAGACTGGCAGATATGAGAATTCCATGGATCATCCTTATTACATGAGAAAAATTAGTCCGGTTTCTTTCTCCTTTTAAAAATCTGATATTTTTTGTTTGTTTCTTAATGAAGAATGTGCAGCTATGAACGGCAGACTGAGGTGAGTTGGGAATAGGGATAGGACAGGGTAGGGTGAGGAGGAGAAAAACAGTAGAGGGAGAGGAAGACAGGTTAGATGGCTTTGTACCTTTTCTTATAAGGCATAGTTTTGGGAAGGGGTAATCAATATGCTTGCCATCTCGGGATGGGGGAGAGGGGAGAGATGGGGAGAAAATTTGGAACTCAAAATCTTGTGGAAATGAATGTTGAAAACTAAAAATATATAACTTAATTTAAGAAATTTAAAAAAGAAAATAAGGGGTCAGTTTGGGAAAACCAGCTTCTGGAAAAGCAAATCTCCAAAGCTCAGACTGATTTCTTAGCTCCTATAGCTAGAATATTTTCCTATCACCTTTTACATATTTTGGCATGTCCTTTTCTATGTATATTTACTAGGGTTCAGTTGAGCTCCACAGAGCAAGACTTCGATGCCTTTTTTCATTAGAGGGAACAGGGCAGTCAACATACCCAAGTCACCTACCTTTGGTCATTGCTGTCTGACCAGTCACAAGCCTTTAATCCTTCTTAGCTCACATTTGTATAGGAAACAATTGCTCAGCAACATGTTTTGTTTTGTTTTGTTTTACAAATTAATTTGTTTGTTTACTTTTAGTTTACAACATTCAGTCCCACAGTCTCTTGAGTTTCAAATTTTCTCTCCCTCCTTCTCCTCCCCACCCCCACCCCATGGAGACATGCAGTCAAATATAGGATCTACAGATACCTTCACATTAAATATTAGGTTGTAAAGAAGGATTATAACCAACAGAATGAACAACGGGAAAGAGGAAATAAAACAAGAAAAAGAGAGAGAGCAGGTAGTTGGCTTCAATCTGCATTTAGACTCTCTACCTCTTTCTCTGGGGGTGGATTTCTCTTTCCATCATGAGTCTTTTGGAGTTGTCTTATGACCTTACATTGCTGAGAGGAGTCCAGTCAATCAGAGTTGGTCGTCGCACATACTTTGTGCCTGTAATTGTGTACAAATTTCTCCTGGTTCTGCTCTTCTCACTCAGCATCAGTTCATATAAGCCTCTCCAGGTAAATATGAAGACCGTCTGCTCCTCGTTTCTGATAGCACAATAGTATTTCCATTACATTCATATTCCACAACTTGTTCAGCCATTCCCCAGTTGATGGGTATCCCCTTAATTTCCAATTCTTTGCCACCACAAAAAGAGCTGCCATAAATATTTTCATACATACAAGTCTTCCTCCCACTTCTATGATCTCTTGATCTATGATACAACCCTAGAAGTGGTATCAGCAACATTGTTTTAACAGAACAACTAGAAATGATTCCTTCCTCCCTCCCTCCCTCCCCCCCACCAATCCTCCATTTTCATTACATATATATATATATATATATATATATATATATATATATATATATAAACACACACACATAATATATATAATGATCTGGGTAACTTAGAACAATAGGACAGATTAGATAAGAGGAAATTTGATAGCTACAAAGTTCTAAGTGGAACTAAGATAAATCATTTTATATTATACACACACATTAAAGGAAAGCACAAAGGACTCAGATTAAAAAAGAAACCTATATGTAGATGCATATATATTCTTTTTTCTTATATTACTACCAATGACTCACCACCACCACTACAACCCCCACAGAGAAGCATGTAATGAAAACCTCCTTTCTAATAAAGAACAACTAGTTAAGCAAAACCAATCAATACTTTGTCCACATCTGACCATTTATGCCTCATTCCTATGGAATGAAAGTTCCTTGAAAGTGGGAACTGTTCAATTTTTGTCTTTGCATCCCTAGAACATAGTAGGGCACCTGACCCACAATAAGCAAGTGCTTGCCTCTGTTGCCTCTCAGCAGAGGAAAAAAAGAGGCCTGCTTCACTCTCAGTCCTCTGAAGTCACAGTTGGTCACTGCATCAATTAGAGTTCAGAAATATTTCAGTATTTTTTTCATTACACCATTGTAGCCACTATGCATTGTGTTCTTGGTTCTTCTCACTTCCCTTTGTATCAGCTCATAAAAGTCTTCTCAAGTGCCCCTGAATTCTTCATACTCATCATTTCTTAGGGAGCAATACCATTCCACTGTATTCTCATGCCCCAGTTTGCTCAACTATTCCCTTAAATGATGGGCAGCCTCCTGTTTCCAGTTCATTTCTATAACCAAAAAAGTGCTCCTCTAAATATTTTTGTGCACACAGATCCTTTCTTTCTGTCTTTGACCCCATTTGGGGTACATGCCCACTAGTGGTATCACTGGCTCAAAGAGTATGTACTTGCATGCTTTCCACTATGCAATCCTGATAAACAGGAGAGAAAGCAGGAAAGAAAAACAACCAGTGGGGCCCCATGCCCTATCCAAGGTAGCTCACAAATCTTTTTGGCAGGCCAGTCAGCAAAGAATCAGACCTAGAGAAAAGTGAGAGAACACTGAGGGCAAAGGTGAGTGTGGACGCTAAGGCTGTAGCTTTTAGGCAGCCTAATGAAAGCAGGATCCCCAATCATAAAAACATGTAATTAGGAAGGAAGGAGGAACTTCTTCTGAGTCAGAATGAACAAGGCATCCTAATAAACCAAGGCCCCCTGCTGAAGGACTGATAAGGAAAGGAGACATTAGCTAGACGCTAGAAAAATGTCTCCTTAGGGCAGAGGATCCAGTCTTTTCTCAATCCAAGCCCTCATCAGACCCCCCTGAGATTTTGTGACCCTGAGGACTATGAGGGAAGCAAATTACATCATAATTCTTTAATGTGATGAATACACCTATAATGATGGTGATCACAATTTAAAAATAGCCCTTTAATCTTTACACCATTTTTATGCAGTCTGAGACATCTATACACACCCCACACAGCCCTAACCTAGCTCAAGGAAGCAAGCAAAAACCGAGGTGAGAATGCTTCTTCCAACACCTGCTGTTGCTAATAGGAGAGAGGCCCCACCACCATCTCTATCATTTCGGCCACTAGGGGAAGGGCTGAGTCTGGGGATGACCTTTCATCTAAGTTTACCCCTCCCCAACCAGAAAGGCTCTTTAGTCCCCTTGACTGATTTTTGGAGAGAAAGCTGGAAACAGCTGGTCCTTCCCTCCCCTCCCTCCCTTCCCTCTCTCCTCCCCTTCCTTTCCCTCCCCTCCCCCTCCCTCCCCTTCCTTTCCCCTTCCTTTCCCCTTCCCTTCCCTCCCCTCCCCTCCCTCCCCTCCCTTCCTTCTCCCATCCTTCTCCCCTCCTCCCTCCCCTCCCCTCCCTTCCTCCTCCCCTCCTTCTCCCCTCCCCCCCCTCCCCTCCCCCTCCCACCCTCCCCTTCCCTTCCTTTTCTTTTCTCTTCTTTCCTTTCCTTTTCCTTTCTTTCCTTTTCTTCTCTTTTTAAAGATCCTTCTTTTTTTCTTTTTTAAGCCCAGAAAAAAACTCCAATTTGAATCCTGAGCAGAAAGGTAAGAAGAACACGGGCGGTCTGTGGAAAAGAATTTACCCCTCAAAGGCATTTAAAGTAACTCCTTCATTCTCCTGAGCAGGCTTAAAATAGGGAAAGCAGCTGAGCTCCCGACTCCTCCGCAAAGAGATTGTCATTATATCCATCCCCTCCCACCTCTAGTCCATGCCTGACTGCCAAGAAAATCTGACCATTTACACTGATTCTCTTGATTTGGGTGTCAGTAAATCCTTCCCTTAATTTAACCAATAGAAGACTGGGGTATAAAAGGTTTATTAAGGAAATGTTGGAGACTCTCAGTGTCAGAAGGGACCTCAGAGGCCATGTAGTGCAGTCTACCAGACCAAGAATTTCCTCTGCAACACACCAGACAAGTGGTCAATCAATTAGTCCTTGAAGGACTAATGAGAATGAGGGAACTAACTCACTTGCCTGCAAGGAGGCCAACTCTTCCTTCAGAAAGGTTTAATTTTTAAGAAGGTTTTCCTTACATTGAGCAAAAATCTGCTCCTTGACAACATTCAGCTGCTGTTCCCAGTTCTGCCTTCTGGAACTAGAGAAAACAAATCTTGACCCTCTTACTCACAACAGCTTTCCAAATACAGGAAGCCAGCTATCACGTCTACTCCAAGTCTTTGTTTCTCCAAGCTAAACATACTCATCCCCTTCAAACAATCTTCAAATAGCATGGACTCTGACACCCTTGCTATCCTATCTCCTCTAGATTCCCTTCCATTTGTCAATGTCCTTCCTGAAATATAGCTCCAAGGACTGAACTCAATCCAGAAGTGACCTGACCAAGGCGGCATTCAATTACACTACCCCTCTCCCATTCTTGACAATGTACCTTTCTTAATGCACCCTGTGAAAACATCAGTCTGCTTGGCTGCAGGTCATACATCTGATTTATTCAGTTTGCATTAAATAAAACTTACCAATTTTTAAAAATTTAATCTTAATTTTAAAAGTTTTTATTGATGTCTTTGTTTTTTATATACTCATAGTTTCCCCCAGACCTTTCCCCTTCCCATTCCCAGAGAGCCATCCCATATAAACAAATAGCATTTTTTTAAAGACAAAGGGAAAAGAAAAAAAAGAAATCAGACAATCAATCAGTACATTGAAACCCAAATACTGTTTAATAGAAACAAGTGGCTAATTGGTCTCCCCCATCTTGTACCTCTAAAGTTGATTGTTTTAACCCCTCTTATGATTTTATACTTATTTCAATCCAATTTCCTCTTACCCAATTTGTCCTATCCTTCTAAGTTGCCTGGAACTTTTTGGGTTCCCAACTTTGTCATCTAATCTGTGAGCTATTCCCTCCCAATTCTGTGTCATCTGCAAGTCTGATAAATATGCCATCTATACTTTCATGTAAATCATCAGTAAAACATTAAACCTTGAGGCAGATCTTAGAGAACTTTTCTAGAGATGTTTCTCCAAGTTGACATGAAACCATTAATAACAGCTCTTCAGAATGGTTCATTCAGCCAGCTCCAAACTCACTTAATGATGTCATTATGTATCCTACTCTATTATCTCACCCACAATGATACCAGAAAAGACTTCATCAAATGCTTGGTTGAAATTTAGGGAAACTATGTCTGTGACATTACCCTGATCTACCAAGTTAATAACCCTATCAGAAAAGAAAATGATCTTACTAGTGGCATATGCACAAACACCATCAATTTGCTAAGATGGTAACCTTTACATGGAAGATGTTAAGAAGTTACTTGAAGGGGTGGCTAGGTGGTGCAGTGAGTAGAACACTGGCCCTGGAGTCAGGAGGATCTGAGTTCAAACTGGCCTCAGACACTTAACACAAAAACTAGCCATGTGACCTTGGGCAAGTCACTTAACCCCAATTGCCCTCCAAAAAGCCAAAAAAAAAAAAAGTAGTAACTTGAAGAAAAATCATGAAAACTGGAGCATATTTGGACATTCTATGTTGGCTGGAAGTAACGTTCACACCTGCCTCCCCCAAGGACTGCATAACCAGAACTGTTGATATCTTCAAAACAGCCTAAGTCAGAACTCTCCATGGCTTTGGGGCACTAGCATCTGAGTAAATTAGTGATATCACACAGTGCAATCCCAAGCCAGTAACCACGCCCTGAGAAGCAAGTGTCTAGAGCTCCAGTCTAGAAGACTCAGGCAATGATGCCAGTTTTGGAATGAATTTTTTTTTTGAGTCAAAGAATAGTTGACTTTTTTTGTTAACACATATACATTTACTTGTCTTCTGGCTTGTTGAAGCAGTAGGTTAGACAGCACTTGCCACAATAATGTCTGTCAAAATGTCTAGCCATAAAGACTCCAGCACCACATTCATCAGAAGGGCACTCTCGTTGAAGGAGGCTAATCTTTCCATTCTCATCAACCTTATAGTACTTTAGAACAGCAAGCTTAACCTTCTTTCTCTTAGGCTTGTTCTTTTTGGGAGTGGTGTAAGACTTCTTTCTCTTCTTGGCACCACCACGAAGCCTCAGAACAAGATGAAGGGTAGATTCCTTCTGAATGTTGTAGTCAGACAAAGTACGTCCATCTTCCAGTTGCTTGCCTGCAAAAATCAATCTTTGTTGATCAGGTGGAATACCTTCCTTATCTTGTATCTTGGCCTTGACATTTTTAATAATATCGGACAGTTCAACCTCAAGAGTGATGGTCTTCCCCATCAAAGTCTTCACAAAGATCTGCATCATGGCACTGGGTCCACCCATTGATGGCGGATCCGAAAGAGCTTTTTGAATGGATGGAACCAATGAATTTGATGGGACCAATTACATGTAGAAACTGAGCTGATATGGGAACCTATTCCTCACCTACCCCCTCCCCCACCCAGACTAAGATGGTATAGGAGAAGTTATATCCTTGAGGTATTTGAGGAAATGTTTGTTCTTTACCTATAGGTAAAAATCCCTTTGTAAAAAGTTAAATAGAACTAGGCTGCTAGTTACTGGACCCCTGAAAATGGGAGAAATATAACCAATTGGGGCTTGAACTAGCAGAAGAGAAAAGAGATTTCCAAACCCCTTAGGTATCTAAGAAGCCCAGAAGGAGACATGACAAGGCTAACCCTGAGGGAATTAGCCCCAAATCAATCATGTTACATTACTCTGACATGACCTACTCTTTGTTGGTTTTTTTTTTTTACTTTTTTAAAAAAAAGTTATTTACTTTGGTTTTCAACATTCACTTTTACAAAATTTTGAGTTCTAAATTTTTCACCCTCCCTTCCCTCCCTCCACCCCAAGATGGCAGGCAATCTGATATAGGCTATACATGTCCAATCATAGTAAACACATTTCCACTTTAGGACATGACCTATTCTTGATGGAGCCACATGGGGTCTTTGTGTTCTTCCACCAAGGATCTTCTATCCTTCCTAGATGTGTACAAATAATACCTTTAGTAAAATATTCTAGAATTTTTTTCCAGGAGTCAAAGTCAAGCTCACTAATTTACCGTTTTCAGACTCTATTCTGTATCAGTATATTTGCTTTCCTCCAGTCCTGTATCACCTCTCTCATTAACCACAGTCTTTGGAAGATCACTACTGCCAGTGAGTCAGCAATCACACTTGCCACTTCTTTCAGGCCCACTTATCTTGACCAGGTGACCTGAACTCATTGAAACTAGCTAGGTGCTCTTATTTCTCTATTTATCTTGAATCCCAACTCCCTTTTAGCCACTTTTGTTCTGACCTCTCTAATCCAAAATTTGCTCTTTTTGACAGAAAATAGAAGCAAAATAAAAATCTGCCATCTCCATCATCCATCATTTTCCCGCCCACTCTAAACAGTGGTCCTGTTCCCTTTTTGATTCTCTCCTTTTTTGTTACAATATACTTTTGAAAAGGTCCATTTTGCTAACATTGGAATTTGCCCATCACAAAGTCCTATCCGGATGTCTCACCACGGAGTGAAGGTAATTCTGGGTCTTCAAAGGCTTTGATAGTAAAAAATATACCCCCACAAGTTCTGCCAAACTTGAAAGGCTTCACGTATAGTTGAGTGGGGCAGTGAATAGAGTGTCCTGCCTGAAGTCGGGAAGACTCATCTTCCTGAGTTCAAATTCAGTCTCAGAAACTTACTAGTTGTATGAACCTGGCAAGTCACCTAACCATATTTGCCTCAGTTTCCTCATCTGTAAAATGAGCAGGAAAAAGAAATGGCAAACCACAGTAGTATTTGCCAAGAAAACCCCAAATGGGGTCTTGAAGAGTCAGACATGAATGAATGATTAAACAACAACAATGCAATAGTTTGGTGACAAGCTGAGCCAGCTTCTGGAGAACCAATATAAATAAATATGGAGATGTTCATCCTCAGTAGTGCAATGGAGGTGGATTGGGCTATAGGGACCAATTCTTGAAGCATGCACAGATGTTCCCCACCTAGTCCTATTGTAAATGACTACTTGAAAGCTTGGCTTGAACTTACTTCCAGCCATGATGACTCAGTTGCAAGGGGGTGATGACAAAGAGCTCTTTTATTGGCTGCAGAGCCAGAAGAAACGATCACTCAGGGGGTGCCTGAGTAACTCAGTGAGAATTCAAAAGGAGTAACCCACTCATCCCGGTGCCTCTTGGCTTTGAAGCAGAAGGGCTGCTTTGAGCTGCCTCCCCAGAGCCAGGTGGGGGAAAGGCAGTTTTCCTGTGTCTCACTTGATGGCTGTGAGCACAGGATGCCTCTATCCTGGCTTGTTCTTTCCTGATTTTAGGTGAATGAGAATTATCAAATGAGGGCAGCTAGATGGTGCAGTGGATATAGTGCTGGCCTTCAAGTCAGGAAGACTTGAGTTCAAATTCAGCCTCAAAGACTAGCTGTGTGACCCTGGGCAAGTCACTTAACCCTGTTCGCCTCTGTTTCCTCATCTGTAAAATGACCTGGAGAAGGATACACCAGCATTCCACTCCACTATCTTTGCCAAGAAAAGCCCAAATGAAGTCACAAGGAGTCAGACATGACTAATTGACTAAAAAACAACATCAAGGACACCTGATGTTGTTCAGAAAACCCAGAAGTCCCATCAGAGGGTCTATTATCATTCAGAGACCAATAGTGACAGTAAATGCAGTGCATATTAGAGCAGTAATGTGCAACAACAGTGGACACACTTGTACCAGGAGCCAAGAGACACACTAAGGAGAAACAGACATGGAATAACAGTCCCCTAAGGAAAAGTAGATTCAGGGAGCATGATCCCTTGTGATGGAGAGAAACGCTATCTGTGGATTCTATAAAATCCTCTGTAATCCTCAGAGCCCAGCAACTAGCTTTATTAAGGAAAAGTTTATGGGGACCATACAAAGGGAGAAAAGGACTTCCAGTGAAGAAATTGTGAGGTACCCCTTTTAAAGGACATATGTTCTCTACACGTCTCACTATTACTGTACTCTTAAAACTAAGTCCAATCTTCCTATGAATGCTGGGTATATTCCTGGAGAGTGAACTCCAGATTTTAAAGGAAATGCTTTCTTTTTATATCTTTTCAGTAAGTATTTTTTTTAAAAAAAAGCAATTGAGTAGCTAGCTAATTGTTAGCAAGGAGCACGCCAGTAGGGGCTTATGGACAATATTACCTCAGAGTTACTTCCCAGAACCCTGAGGTTAGTAATCATGCATAAGATATGTCCCAGTCTGTATATGTAAAGTGGGAAGGAGAATTCAGAAAGGGAGCTACAGTGGCTTGAAGAATTATTTAGCTATAGCAACCCATGAAACCAAGGAAAAAAAAATGAATGGTCCCCAGTACTGTGAAGGACCTCTCTGCTTCCAGTGTGACTGTAAAAGAAAAGTGGTAAAAAAAAAAGGAGAGAGGTAGGTAAGAATCACAGTTTTTAGACCTCCTATAAATATGACCTTAATTGTTCACATTCTAAATGTAAATTCTTTATCCAAAGACAAACAAATTGATATATTATTGAAGAACTGAATCAAATCAATATTTTTTATTCTTGTGATAAATGAAACTGCAAAACCAAAGGAAGTTACAGCCAGTTAAATAGAAGCAGATTCACAGATTCTCCTTTTGAGGGAAAGCACCACATTTTAAGATGTTTACACTGAACAGCTTCCAGGAGAGGGTAAGAATCGGGGTGCAAATGTATCTTAAGATCATGCCATAAGAGGGTGTCTTTTTTTTCTTTTTGGACGGGGGAAGGCAGGGCAATTGGGGTTAAGTAACTTGCCCAGGGTCACATGGCTAATAAGTGTTAAGTGTCTGAGGCTGGATTTGAATTCAGGTCCTCCTGACTCCAGGGCCGGTGCTCTATTCACTGCACCCCAAGAAGGTGTCTTGAAAGAGTTTTAACCTGAAGAAGACATTTAGGAGGAAAACAAGATGGCTGTTTTCAACCATTTGAAGGACTATTCTGTGGAAGAGGAATTGACTTCTGCTTGGCCCCAGAAGGTAAGACTAGTAATAATAGCTAGAAGTAACAAATTTAGGCTTGATATAAGGGAAAATTTCCCAATTCTTTGAATTATCCAAAAGCTGAAAGTCAATGGGCTCCCTTGTGTGCTCATAGGCTCAAATAAATTCATTTCAATTCAATTCAAAAAAAATTTTATTTTAACCACTAGTTAACATTTCTCTCATACTTCAGGGTTTGCAAAGCACTCTACAGATATTATCCCATTCGACTTTCACAGCTCTGGGAGTAGGTGCCATCATCATCCCCTCTTATTAAGTACCTGCTATCTATTAGGCACAATGTTATGAATTAGGGTCTAAACGACAAAACCCTCAAAGAGTTTATGTTATATTCTAGTGGGGGCAGGCAACACAATAAGAACACAAATAAATGGAAAGAACATACAAAATAACATAAAATATTACTGAACTGAAAGAGTGAAAAGCTAGGGAGATGACAAAAGGTCTAATGCAAGAGCTAGAACCTGTATTTCAAAAGAAACTGAGGACTCTCTAATTCTAATCACAGGGGACCTTGTGTGCAGAGGTATAAAGCCGGGAGACCAAATGTTGTCTACAGGGAAACTAGCAAGTCAATTCACCCTCATCAGAGTGAAGTGTCTTTCACTATCTTGTATTTATTCACTTTATATTTATTTATATTCACTTTTAAGTACTTGCTTCCCTATTAGAATGTGTTTCTTTCTTTTTTCTTTTTTTTTTTTTTTGGCAAGGCAATGAGTTAAGTGACTTGCTCAGAGTCACACAGCTAGTAAGTATCAAGTATTGAGACCGAATTTAAACTCGGGTCCTCCTGACTCCAAGGCGGGTGCCACCTAGCTGCCCCTAGAATGTAAGTTTCTTGCAAGTAGGAATACTTTCATTCTTTGTATTTAGATCTCCAGTGCCTCACATAGTTCCTGGCACATAGTAAGTGCTTAAAAAAATACAGCTAGATGGCTCAGTGGGCATTTAGGATTATCTTCTGAGTTCAAATCTGGTCTCAGACACTTACTAGCTGTGTGACCCTGGGCAAGTCACTTAACTTTGTTTTCCTCACTTTCCTCATCCATAAAATGAGCTGGAGAAGAAAATGGCAAACCACTCCAGTATCTTTGCAGAGAAAAGTCCAAAGTGGAGTCACAAAGTAAGACACAATTGAACAACAACATTAAATGCAGATTGATTGATATATTTGTTGAAAGATTGGATAACTATTTGTTAGGTGTGTTGTGAAGGACTCTTGATTAGTTACTAATTGGGCCAGATGGCCTCCAAGGTCCTCTACAGCTTTGATATTCTGTGAGATTTTTTCATCATATATACAAAAGACTACCATGAATAATTGCTTATATTACCAAACTCCATTCCAGAGAGTGAAGAGGAGAGAAAAATCTATGAAGGGCTTACCAGGCAAAGGACCATACGCGTTGATATTTTCATGTAGTTGAGTGAGTAGTGGGGACATAAAGAGAAAAAGCTGGTTACACTGGCTATGTCCAGAGTGTGGACTTCCCTAGATTCCCAACTAAGGAGTTTATGTTGTAATACATAGGAAACGGAAAAGCAGGAAAGTGTGACAAGACGAAATTGTATCTAAATTACAGGATTGTAAGGATGTAGGGCTGGAAGAGACCTGATAAATCATCTAATTCAACCCCTTTGCTATTACAAAAAAGGAAACAGGGTCTCACAGAGATTAAGTGACTGACTCAAAGTCATACAAGTACAAAGTAGCAAGGTTGAGATTTGAATTCAAGTCCCTTGATTCCCAGTTCCATGTTCTTTCCTTTTTTTTTTTTTTTTTGCTTTTTGGAGGGGCAATTGGGGTTAAGTGACTTGCCCAAAGTCACTCGGCTAGTTTTGTGTTAAGTGTCTAAGGTCAAATTTGAACTCAGGTCCTCCTGACTCCAGGGCCAATGCTCTATTCACTGTGCCACCTAACCGCCCCCATGATCTTTCTAATACATCAGGTTCTGATGGTGGTGGTACTCTGGTGGTATTCCAGATGGATGAAAGGCAACAGAGTTTGAAGGCAGGGAGAACAATTAAGAAGCTATTACAATAGTTCAAATGTGAGATGGTTGCCATAGGAATGGAAAGGAAGAGACATTTTTAAGAGACATCATGGAGAATTTAGAAACTACTCTTTTCTGTGGGCTTACATGTTAGGGAATCTCTGGGTGACTACAAACTACTAAGAGTGATACTTAACATGTCTAGAGTGCCTTACAATTTGCAAAGCCCTTTGCTTAGGTAATCCCATTTAATCTTAACAACGCTTAGAGGTAGGGGCCATTGTTTCATTTTACAAAAGAGGAAACTGAGGCTTAGCCAAATTAAGTGATTTTCCCAGGTTAGATGATTAGTATGTGTGTGTGTGAGGTGGAATTCAAACCAAGATCTTCTTGACCATAAGTTCAACACTTTAATCACTATACAAGGTTGCACTGTCCCACCCCCACTCTCCAGCATGTGCTAGGTTACATAGCTTCTGGTGTATGAACCTGCTGATTGAGCAGTATTTCTAATCTGGATTTGCTGCCTCAAACAGTCTAAGATAAATCCTCTGTCTAAGACTGACTTACCGTACCTGAGACAGGACTGGTCACTCAAACTTCTCAGAAATATGAATCGCTAGTTTTCTGTTTTCCTAGTGATAAAGCTGACTTTAAGGTAAGAAATAACAAGGTCTTTAGTGTTGAATAAAACCGTACATGCCCAGTCCTTTGGTTTGAAACCCCACTACAGTGTTCCATCCCTGTCTCCACAGTGGTGAAAAGTACAAAGAAACCCAAATGAACTGCCAATATCAATGAAAATAAGGGAGAAAAAAATTTGATCACAGCTCTAGAGAACAGAAGAATAAATCCCCATCTCAAAGGGGATTTCCCCCCAACTCCTTTGAAGGGCTGAAGCCTTTCTATGAAACTTGGATAGCCTTCTTCCTTCTCCTAGCAGCCCAGCTACATGAAGCTGAAAGGTCATTAAAAATAAACATTGCATAGATGCAACCAAGGAAATGACCCAAAGAAACAATGGAAAACTAGGTGGATTCAACTCAAAGTCAAAAAGCAGAGGAAGAAAAAGCAGAAACCATACATTTAGCAGAACCTTGTCCAAAATTCAAGGGCTGCTGTGCCAAAAAACCTCAGACTCCTGCAAGGAAATCTCTCTCCCAGAGTCCCAGAGAAAATAATCATGGATTTCAGCAACTGAGGCTTCCCAGTGTAGACTGCAAGGCGGTAAAGATGTCATGTAGGCTTTATAGCTACCCAGCTGAGACTCTAACACAGGGCATGTTTAAATAGAAATAAACAAGCCACTTAAAACATAGACCAAAGGCAGAAAGAGAAAGTAAACAGAGGACAATTGATGCAAACAGCAATCTCTTACTCGAATTAGTATGAAATGGTTCTGACATTTCTAAGCAACTTTGAACTCAGTTCAGACAATAGAATACAGGTATCTATCCCTCTGCAGAAAAGCTCCATTTCAGTCAATGAGGCTGGAAAGCCAAATGGTCCACACCAAGCCCCATTTCTCCATGGACTTCTATTTTTAAATAAGCCATGCATTTCATTAGGACATTGGGGGACCTACCAATCTCACCCTGCCAACTTTACTGGGTCAGTGCCATTTCCCTTGTCCCTGCAGGCTAGCCACTGAACCAATCAACCAATATGGAATTTCTTATAAAATCAATAAATCATGGAATCCAAGGTAATTCAATGCAACGAGTCTTTATTAAATGCTTACTATGTGCTAAGCACTTGGTGCCAGGGATAAAAATACACAAATAAAACAATTTCTACCACCAAGGACCTCACAATCCATGTGCACATGTAAGGGGATTTATCAGTGAAAGCTGAAATGAATTTGTTGAATTTCTGGAGCAGGAGCTTTTATTTGAGCAAGGCAATCCCCCCCCCCCCCCCAAGAAAAGTATAGACATGGTCATTGACACCTTGTTTAGAAGACAACTCCTGATTGTTTTCAGTGACTAGGTCTATCTCCAGGATCCCTGGTTTCCTGAGACTCAGAGCCACAATATCTTTGAAAAAGCTTCCTCTTTGTACCAGCCTGCAAAGGAAAATGGCAGATTTTTATCTTTTCATCTCCTTTTCTTCATTTGTATCTTTCTGGGAGACTGGGAGACAGAGAGAGAAGGATGCTCCCCTTTTCCCCTTTAGATATGGTTAATGGTGACTTGTAGAACAGGTAGATATGTATTTGCAGGCAACTTGACAAAAGCATGTTTCACAGTGGACTTTCCTAGCCAATAGATAGCATCAGCCAGGACACTGATAGATCTTCAGCAGAAGCACATGACTAAAGCAGATATGTGTGTCTCAGCTTAGAGAGGGGCTCTGATGATGTTCCTGAATCCCAGGCACCTGTATATATGACATCCAAAATTCTAACCCTTTAGTCCCAAAGGAAAGATTTTCTAAGCACCATTTCTTTTGAAGAAAAGGAGCATGGGTCCAGTAACTGGAGAAGCAGTTAAGGAGACCTGTAACTTAAGAAAGCAAGGCACATGGACTGTGTGACTTTCCTTCCATTACAATTCAGTCAGTGCAGGTCTTGTGCAAAGTGATGCTGCTCATTTGGTAGTCCCAATATGTGACTGTCTTTTGGGCAGAGTTTATGGGTGACTTCCATTATTTTCATCTGCTTATGAGTTCCTGTGAATCTTTTGAATGTTTTCTTCACCTATTTACAGACTCTTGAAAGTCCTTCCTGTCTTCTGTTGTTCTATCCATTATACATGTATTAACTTGAATACTAGTATGGGAGCTAGGAACCCTTTTTACCCACCCTGGGGAAGCCCAGACACTAGCTATAACTAAGCTATATTTAGAGACTCCTTGAATAAACTCCAGATAGTCAGAGACAATTGTGACCCCTTTGGGTAAGCCCTCCCCCCCACAAAGAAACCTGATTTGTATGAGTCCATAAGGCTTTGGGGGATCCTGGTCCATAGATAAAGAGGCACAAAATGTAAAGAGAAAAAACAGAATAGTCTAATGTCATTAGAACTCACCAGGTACAGAAAAACTCTTTCCTGCTTGATCAGTTTTCTAAGATCAAAATTCCGTATATTTCATCACCATATATTAGGGGAAATTAATGCAGTGAATTTGTTTGATTCAAGGAACCAAAACAATTCCCATTATTCCCTGCCTTAGTGATATTGTCAAACATCATTAATAATATTTTGAAAGCCTCACACTTATGTATTTCTTTATAAAGCCTTTCAAAGTGCTTTTATATTTGCTATATCATTATATCCTCACATTTACTAAATCCCCCTCCAATATATAATCAAAATATAGAGGTGACGGGGGCGGAGCCAAGATGGCGGAGTAGAAACAGCTCATCCAAGCCACTCTGCCCCCAGATTCCCCCCAAACTATGTAAAAGGGGACTCTGAACAACTTCTGGAGCCCCAGCACCCACAGAACGACACAGAGAAGCTAACCTCCCGCTGAGGACAGCCCAGCAGCCCTGCAGGAAGGACCAGCGTAGCGGTCTGGGAGCCGGCAGCGCAATGGGCAGAGCGCAGGAAGCGGAGCCAGGTCCGATGAGCCGAGGTTTTAGGGCGGCAGGGCCAGCAGCTGGCTGGAGGAACCCCAGAACACCAGCTGTGGCGACTCCAGAATTATCAACATAGACATGCCTAGGACAAAGTAAGAGGTTAGTGTCCTATGGACTTTGGGACCTGTATTTGGGGGAATGCGTCAGCTCCCTCCCCTGGGGGCTAGAAGCCACTGAGGAGACACGCCATTTTGTAGTTTTCAGAGGCAGCTCCAGCTCCTGGCCTGCAATTAATTGTAGGGAGATCCAGCGATCAGTCTTGGGGGGTAATCGCTCTTGCTTTAACCTCCCTGGATCTGGATTGTGATCTAGGGTGGAAGTCGTGGGTGGGTTTACAGCTTGCCAGAAACGGAAGTTGCCCCACACACGTTCGGGATGAAAATTCCTCTATCTGGCCTTAAAGCCATAGTGTGGCAACAAGCCCCAAAGTCAGGTAATCAAGTGGCAACATGCCAAGGCAAAGGAAACAGAAAAATGCAACCCTAGACTCCTATTTTGGGGGCATAGAGCGGGAAAAGGACTGTGAGGTCAGAAGTCCTGCTCCAAAAGCCCCAGGGGAAAACATGAGTGGGTTGTAGGCCATAGAGGACCTTAAGAAGGACTTTAAAAATCAAATAAGAGAAGTGGAGGGAAAATTGGAAAGAGAAATGAGAAGGATGCAGGAAAAGTATGAAATGAGGGTCAACAGCCTGACTGAGGAAAACAACACCTTAAAAAATAGACTAACTCAAATGGCAAAGGAGGCCCAAAAGGGCAATGAGGAGAAGAATGCCTTAAAAAGTCGAATTTGCCAGATGGAAAAAGAATCTCAAAAGTTCACTGAGGAGATTCATTCCTTCAGAGTTAGACTGGAGCAAATGGAAGCCAATGACTTTATGAGAAATCAAGATGCTGTTAAGCAGATCCAAACAAATGAAAGATTAGAAGGCAATGTGAAATATCTCATGGGAAAAACCACTGACCTGGAAAATAGATCCAGGAGAGACAATTTAAAAATTATTGGACTACCTGAAAGCCATGATCAAAGAAAGAACCTAGAAATCACCCTTCAAGAAATTCTCAAGGAAAACTGCCCTGATGTTTTAGATCCAGAGGGCAAAATAGAGGTTGAAAGAATCCACCGATCACCTCCTGAAAAAGATCCCAAAAAGAAAACTCCCAGGAATATTATAGCCAGGTTCCAGAATCCCCAGATCAAGGAGAAAATACTACAAGCAGCCAGGAAGAAACAATTTCAATATTGTGGAAACACAATCAGAATAGCCCAGGACCTGGCAGCTTCTACACTGAGGGATTGAAGGGCATGGAATATGATATTCCAGAGGGCAAAAGAACTGGGAATGAACC